>JAUBNY010000383.1:3913568-3933158 GCA_032275445.1 Crypturellus soui | reverse complement strand
TCTTATGTGCAGTTCTGGCATAAGACATTCTCTCCTGCTCCAATTTTGAAAAAGGATCTACTTCTTACAGAGTGTGCTAGAAAAGATCAGCTTAAGCCAATATACATACTGGCTTGATTTCTTGTCTGTCCAGTTTCTTCCGGTAGAGCAAGATGGCATGGATAGCATTACCAGCTCTAGCTGCCTGCAAGGTAGTTGGAACTAAATAAAGGAAGTCCTGTAAAATACACAGATTTAGGAAGTTAATATGAGTATCATATTAATTGAGTTAATTGAGTACCATATTGAGAAAAGCACTCATGTACTTCTGGTCCACTTTTTTCCTTGAATATTATTCTGATGTCATTACAGAAAAGGCTTTAATATGCACATAGTACACTAGTGTGGTGACTGGGTAGCTTCAAACTTGACTGCAGTATCTTGTATTTCTGTTTTTAATACCGGGGTCTTTTACATATTTACTTCCAGAAAGGATACTTGTGAATATGAGCACAAAACCCCACTGAACCACGTTATTCACAAAGTTTTGCATGGAGCCTTTGCAAGGTCACACAACTTACTGCAGTAAGCAAATAGCTATAAAAAGTCATTGCTGCACGAGTCTGCCTACTCGGCAGGCATGCTAAGCCTCAATTATAAGTTACCTCTATACTTTAGGACATGGGCTGCCTCATACTAGAAGAGAAACAAAGGTCACATGCTTGGTGGCAATGGAGTTCTAGAAGGAAGGTAGCACTTCAACAGTGTCTCTTTGACATAAGGTGTTTATAGTATTTACTTACCATTGCAAAATAGTTACTATTAACCATAATTGGTCCACGTCCTCTAAGGTAGATATATTCTTCCCACCAATCAC
Source organism: Crypturellus soui (assembly GCA_032275445.1). Classification (NCBI taxonomy): domain Eukaryota; kingdom Metazoa; phylum Chordata; class Aves; order Tinamiformes; family Tinamidae; genus Crypturellus; species Crypturellus soui. The sequence continues at coordinate 3,932,302 of JAUBNY010000383.1, read as the reverse complement.
TAACCTGCAGAATGAAGCAAAAATAAAGTTACATTGTTATCTCTAGGTTAATGACACAACCCTTTGCAATATAATCCTTAAAATAGGAACCATGCCCTCCGTGCATACTATTTGCATTAATAAGGGCAACTAGCCAAGAGAGTCAGACAATAAAATCAAAATTACAGCTGCAATTCTGATAATATGCTTCCGAAGAAGTTGTCTTCAGCTAACATTTAAAATACACCAGATCTCCAGCCTAAACAAGGGTAACTGCGTAGAACTATGGGTTTAGAAGGGAATTGATACAAATTTCACTGGGGTGTTGGGACACAGGTTTCCTTTCTAGCAAGGAACAAATATTATTCTGATACTTTTCTCTTCTGTATGCTCTAAACAAACCACTTAAACCTCTCTTGTAAACTATGTGGGCAGTCAAGCCCAGCACTAAGTTTTAAATGAGCTGAACAAACAGAACTCAAAAGCTACCTGGTAAGTAGCCTGCTCCAGAATAATGAGCACAAGACTGGGATGCCAGCATTCAAATTCTGCTCACTATGTCACTTGCTTACCATGTTATCCACATCAAATTATTGCTCTCCAAACTAAGTGGTCTCAAATGCAGTCTATTAAGGAAAAAAATTCAACTGAGAACAAGCTAAATTGGCAGTACATCTTATTTATCTACTTACATAGTTTGTGGCCCACCAAGACTTTAGCTTCAAATACCACTGAAGTCTTGGTCCCAAGTTATACGCAAAGTCTTTGGCAAGACCCTCCATTCTTCTGAACTCTTCATCATTCATAAGCGGCCGAACTGATTCCAGATACTAGAAGACAAGAATCAGTGTTTGAGTAGTCACTGATCTGTGGCTTGTCACCATTCCTTCACAAAGCATTTGAACAGCTGACAAGGAATACTCGACCCGTCTAATTCACAGAGTTGCAAGTACTATAAATTAAAGGTATAACCTCAAGTTCTGAGCGCACACTTTCAAACTACAGAAACTTTAAATTGTAGAAACTACAGAATACTCTCCAGGCACTTGGCAGTAAGTCACACATGAAAAAGGTGAGTATTTTTTAAAGATATATTTTCCCCATAATAGAGGAAAAGATATTTTGCATACAGACTTCAATATTTGAGTTTAAGTTATCTCTTTCCATCCACTCCATGCTATATTAAGTTGTCAGCTTCTGGAATTGCTTTTGTTGCTTAAATCTGCTTCTTCCAGATGGGGAGGGAGGACCTTTAAGCATCTAGAAATCAAATAATCAGTTTCTGTGACAATCCTACTTGAACATACAGCATGTGCCTTATGACACAAAAGGTTACAGCGAAGTGTGCAAGCTGTGAAAGAAAAACAGATCTGCCAAAGGCTAATACATAGCCCTGGAAGCCATGCTTCACTACACAGTGCCACATCGACCAACATCACAATTGCCCAATAAACTAGCATGCCACCTTCAGCTTAAAATCATCATGGGATTCAGTGGTCTCTTGTAGTCTTTATTTAAATTTATATGCAGCAGTTTTAATCTGGTGGACCATATTTCCCTGCCTGGGCAGGAGGGCTGGACTATATGAACTCTAGAGGAACTCTAGAGGCCCCTTCCAACTTCAGCCATTCTGTGATATTAATACCACCATACAATAATTATACAAGGCATTGGAAAAAAAATTAAAAAAAAAAAAAAAAAAAACACACCAGGACACCTATATATGGATTCAATGCTACAAAAAAAAAAAAAAAAAAAAAAGGCAACATACCCTATTGACTGTGTCTTTCACAGACGGAACTGGCAGCCGTGGCAAAGATGTCTGGAAGCTGTATAACATGGGCTTACGTCCCGAGAAGAATTTTACAAGCGCCTGAAAATAGACAAAACCAAAATATTTGCCTCAAATTATTAGGTTCAAAGGAGCATAGCACAGTAAGAGAAGTGATGTAACTCACGGTTCTTTTCACCAGTAAACGATGCTGCACTAAACTTAGAGCACCGATATTCATATTGCTGCTTCACAAAGGAAGCAAAGTACTGAAACCAACTTCCTAAATGTTAAAAAAATCTGTGGAACTGGAAGCAATTCAGTGGAATAGAGAGGGACATTGAGACCTCCTGACTTCCTAGATAACACTCTTGTCCCTAAGTATATTAAGATATCCTTGCCTACCTATACTGTCCTTCAAAAGAGGAATTATCAAGCCTCTCAGCTAAGAATCCTAGATAGCTGTAGTCATCATAAAATATAACTATGCTTGTGAATTCTGGTTCAGTATTTTCCAAAATTATAGCTCAGCAGCAATAATAGTATTGCTGTTACACGGTTTCTCTTCAAGCTTGAGTGTCTCAGGTATGGCCTACTACAGGACTGGAACATACTAAGCTGTGAAAGTACTGTGTTATACTCAGTACTTTCTATTACAAAGAGAACAGCCAAAGCAAAACAGCTCCCATCTCAGCTTCAAGTTTTACAGTGTCCTCTATTTTCCACAGGAGACAGAGGTAGCATTTCCATCCAGGAGCGTTACTCAGCTGTAACATGCTCTAGGCTGAATGTCTAGAGCATGCAGCTTCTGGGCTACACATGGGAGGATCGTGATGCATCACCCCACTTCTGCATCAAACTGTACACCAACATCCAGTGGAACCTTCTTTGTTAAGTCCGATATTTAAACTGAGGACGAAAGAAAATAGATCACAAAATTTCATTACTAGATTCCTAGAGTTTGGCCTAGAAAACATGATTTTCAGCAACTGGCATAACTAATTTATCAGAAGAGAGCTTTTTCTCCTCTTGTTTCCTTGCTCAGAACAGCTACAGCAAGTTGTTTCAGGCAGTGTAGCTGTTAAGAACCACAGGGAACAAAGAGCCCCCAACAAAAGGATTTGCATCAGAAATGTTAGATGTACATGCACATGCTATGGTGATCAGCTCAATTAAACCCAGCTGTGCTTCACAACAAGACATGTTTAAAGCCACAGCAGAAAGACAGCTCAGACTGTCCTAAGAAAAGCTGTTTTCTGTTCATGCAGAAAGGGAACAGTTTTACTCCAAACTTTAAAACCATGCAAGTCTGAAATTTTATCAGATAGAAAGAGGGTACCTGCTCAACTGACATTAAATATCTTGAAATGTTTGCTCTCATCTATTAAGCAAACTTCTACTAGAAAAATTTTAACAGTTTGAGACCAACAAGGTGATTTGATACACACACATACACACTTAGCTTCCCTGATTTCCCATCTAGACACAGCAAATTATCTTATTCTAGTGGTGTTTGTATCTGTTTGCAGATATTTTAACTGCATCAACTACTTAGATTCCCCTCCCTGCCCCTAGACTCCTACATGAAATTTAGCTTATTAGGAAGATTTAACATTTTCCTTAAAAGTAGCAGCAGATTTCTCACTAGACTGGAAAAAAACTTGGCCTTGTGACTAAGCTCAAAGCCTGTTTTTTCCAGCTGCTTGACTGTTTGAACAAAGGACAGTAAATTCACAGTAGTGGTTCTTCATGCCTTTAATCAGAGAAACAGCTATGAAAAATAAGAATAAAAATAAACAAACCCTTCCAACAAATTAGAGAATATCAACAGGTTAACAGACCTCTGCATTTCAAACCAATAAAAAATAAAAGCTTCTTAAGAACCCAGATATATAATAAATGGCAGAGCATGGTAAGCAGCATCACAGTTCACACTGTTTAAGGCTGGTGTTATACAGAAAATTATCAGCTTTAAAATATCCAGTTGGTAGGACATGCTGAAAATCCAGACAGTGAGAACATCAAGCAACTGACAGGAAGCCTTACCATTCAGAGTCTGTACTGTACAGATTCAAGTCATGAGGCTCCTGATACCACTCCCAGAAGAAACTATCAATTAGAAACTTCATTTGTAACAAATGAACACTAAACTCAGTTTAGTGTATCATTTTGTATGCTCATTGCAGAACACTTCCCATAATAAATCACCACATTTTTGTTAGCCTAACATGTAAATTCAAATTTTGATGCTGCAGGGACAAATTTTATCTTTGTAGGACACTAATCATTTCCACAGTACTGAAGAAAGAATTAAAAATGAGTAAGTTTGAATAAAGGGTTCTCTATCCTTAAGTGTACCAGGATGTATACTCCCTCATTTAACCCAACTCCCCCACCCCCACACACACCCTTTTAGGGAAACAACAGCCTCTTAAATTCTTTTCCTAAACACTATAATCATCAACAAGAGCCAGATCTGTTCATCTCATCCTGTTAAGATACATCACTACCATCTCTGTCACTGTTCCCGCATACAGAGAATGGGAGACTTCAGGTGTAAGACGGGTATCAGTTACTAGACTGAAAGGATTTAGTACAACATCACTAAAGATGTTATCATAGAAACTTATCATAGAAACTTATCATAGAAACAAAATAAAGAACTTCAACGCAAACTGCTTTGCATTAGACAGTCTCTCCGAACAGTTCGCTTGGGCTCTCAGGCAAAAGGACAAAATATTTGAGCCTACCACCAACTCTTTTAGGTCAGGCTCCACAGGCCAGGAAACATTACCAGAAGCTGTAGTGTACTTTAAAAGTGAAAAGATTACATTCACTCTCAGAAATAATGGTGCATAGAGTGGATGTTGGAAATCCCAACACTTCAGCATCAACAAAGAATTAGGGTGGCACTTTCTGGAGTAGACTGTCATGTGACTGCAACCCACATTCATTTCACTGCATTTGCACGTAGAGAAAGAGTATGTATTTGAATCATACAGTCCCAAGGTGTTGTCAAATACAGAAGCGATTTTTCCAAATCATCTTTCTCCTACAAGGCTATTCCGAGTAGTTTAACTATAACATCAAAAGTGAGACAGTAATTACTAGAATCTCTGCCTAGCAGCATCCCATCTCCACCACGTACAAAGAACAAGGAGAAGAAAAAAAAACAAAACAGTCCTCTTTAAGGCTTTGAATATAGATATGATAGAAATTAAGGTACAAAAAGTCAGTATATCCTTACCATCCATATTCTGTGGCCTGCTGAAAGTTTGCCATATTCAGCGAAGATCCAGCCGTGATAGGAAAGCAGCATTTTTAGAGAGTAGCGCATTGTGACAATAAGGGCCACCCAAAGCCCTGTGCCAAAAAGTATTCCACTCACAATATTCTGTGTTTGGTTTGACATATAGCCTCTATTTAAAACAAAAGCCAGGAGGTATCAGTTAATATCAGTTTAACATGAATTTAGCAGTGCCATCCTAAGCCCCGTGATACAGCAGGTAGACATTACACAAGCTTCGTATTAGTTTGTCCCGTTTTAATACATTCTTCTAAGCATCCTCTCATTTAGCAAGGGCAAAGACAATAGAAGTGGCCAACTGTGCTACTCAAATGCTCTTTAAAAAATAAAATTAAAATGTAGTAATATTGGTATAACAAGCTATACATTTTACATCTCTTCAATCTTTCGCTTATTAAGCTTACTCTGTCACAAACATGCTGTTCAAATACGGACTGCACTTCAGTGGGCTTTACAGGAAGAGTTGTTATAAATCAAACTGATGCGGTTTAGAGGAATAATGCAAGATACTTACGTTGTATCAAGAGTTCGGTTGATTTTAGCTATTATTCCTAAAGAAGGATCGATTTTGGCATACATTGTAGACATCACACCCACAACTACAATAAGCCAGCTAGATGGGCTAGCAGGATAAACGCCTGTGATAATTCCATTCTGGAAAGAAAAGCCTTCACATAATTTTTTCATACCAAAGTGGTTGACTTCATATTACCATGGAAAGAAACAAAAAAGATCAACATATTCAAGTCATTCAGTTTTAAACAAGAAGTTAGGATTTTCCAACATTTTTCTTCCATTTGCTTAACTCATAAGGTAGGGATATAGTGAACTTCAACTACTGGAGGAATAAAAAAAGAGCTATGCTGCATAAAATCACCACAGTGAATGAGAGGACCTTGAAGTTTCTTTGCAGATAACACCGATTCTGCCCATAAGGCTTTGCTAAAAACACTGAAATCTAGATCAAACACCTCAGACAGCTGCATTTATATCCATAACACACAGCTGAAACATTACTACTTAGCATAACTTATATAGAGATATTCAAAAAATTACCTGAAAGTACTCAACCCCCCGATTTCAAATCCTATTTCCTGTAAAGAGTACTTACAGAAACATTTATTCTCATACCTCTTTATATGTGATGTGACTTAACTTTCTTCCCTCAAAAGTTGCATTTATGACTTAAACTAAATATAGCCAAAATGATATACTGTGAAGAGAATGAATTAAGTTAAAACCCTAATTAACTGACACCTGTTTCATATTGGTTCCACAGAATGGACCAAAAGGACACATCTTTTCAGCCTTCGCATTGTAATATTAGCACAGCATCACCCAGTGTCATCTTTCCCAGCTTCCCTTTTCTTAACCTCAACACCACGCAAGTCTTTCACAATAAGAATGCTTACTTGCCATATAGAATTTTTACTTAAACAAAACTCTAGTAAGTTTATAAAACATTAAATAAACAGCAAGTATGGTAGGCTTGACTCTATCCGTCTTAAATACCTTGAATCTGATGAACTTTTTCTTCCATGAATGGACACCAGATAGGTATATTTGCTTGAGCGCCTCATGGCTCATGTGCAGGTCGATCCCATCTGGAGTTACTGTAAATTGAAATGCTACCGCTTGATGGGCTTCTGCCATTTTTAGGGAGACTTCTGCCAATAAAATAAAAATAAATAAATAAATTTTAATCTCTTCCATTTTCTTCATAGGAACTAAAAGATCACCATTTTACAGTAAGGTATCATTAATGTACTCAGTCAAACATCTCAAAATATATCAACCTTACGTATGACACTACCTCTTCCTCACAGGCTACACTCACACTTCAATCTTGCCTCCAGTAGATTAAGTTACTTCTAATCCGAATTGCTGAAAATGGAACTAAAACTTTCTGACATAACTTAGGCATTTTTGGCATGATTGCAGCCAGTTAAACATTGGGCATACAAAAAGCTGGTAAGAGCTCAAGTGAGAACAAAAGACAAAAGCTGTTTTTGGAAAAAGGGTATATGGGTGGATAACTTCTCATTCTACAGCAATAAAGGAGATATAAAAAATTCCTTTGTTTTAGTCAGTCTTACTGACGAATTAGAGCCAAACCAAAGCTGAGCAGAAATGAGGAAATGAAATCACAACTCTCAGAAAAATGACCTTCACATAAACAAAGCTGAAGTTGAGTGAAGAGGAAATTCAATACAGCTTCTGCTCAATTTAACTATGCAAACAAGGAGAAAGAAGGCACAACAATCGTGCTAACACGGAAAGGAGAGACCATCATAATGGGCAGGCAGAGCAGGCAGGCTCAGAGAGCACTAGCAGTTAAAACCAATGTAGTCTAGGTTGCCTATATATGTCTCAAATCAGTTTCACAATACATTCAACTGGAAATGAACTTTCTCTACTCAACTTTGTGGCATAATTTCCTTCTGTAATCAGTATTTTTATATAAATATCCTAAAAATTATTTCTGCTCAGTATTAATTCATAGAAATGTTGTTCAAGTACCTATATTCAGAACACAGAAAACCAGTGCAGAGACAGGCTGTAACTATAATATTGGAAAGTGACTCCAAAGTTTTTGCAGACCTGTAGGCTAGACATCTTAAATTCTGGTATTTTATTCATTTAAACAGCTAGTGAAGGCATGCAGCCAAGTGCAGTTACCAGCTGGGCACTTCAAAAACAATCTACTATGAGTGCTCCCATGCTGTAAATACCCTACTGCATCAAAATCCTCTGGGGCAGAGAAGGGTGGCAGAATTACACAAGTAGGCAGTTAGGAAATGTAAGGATTGTGGGAATCTTGCCATGATAGTAGGCCTAGAAAATAAATAGGCAACATAGGAAAAGAGAGCATTAGGCAGGAATGACTAGGTTAAGGGACGTTGCGCAGTATCTAACAATGGGAGTTTAGCAACAGAAAGTGACTGCCTGTAATACTGAAAGTACCTGTCCCTAAGTCAGCTGCCAAAACACCAACCTCAGCAATACACCTGCTGCTTACAGTGGCTGGTGGTAACTCACCAATCCTCAAGATCCACCAGCCACTGCCTAAGTTTTCGAAACAGAGAGTCCTGGTCCTCTTGGTTTCAGAAAAGCAGCTAAAGCTCACAGCAGCCTAAAGCCAATCTGCAGTTAGATCTGAGCACATACAGGGTCAAATCAGGACATCAGAGGAACCAAATGAGCATTGAATGCAAACCACAAGAGCTTGAAGATAGCCCTGTGTGCCCTAGTGACAACTGTGGCTTCTGGGACTTAGTGACTCAGCCATTAATGACAGCTTATTCATAGGAGTCCTACTGTAGACAAATATCAGGAAGTCAAAGTCTGCTGTCTACCCATTCGTTTCAATTTGGAATCACCAGCTCCCATCTCAGCCCATAGCTACAAGACAGCGATAGAACAGAGTCAGGCAGCAGTATCACATGGTAAAACCGGGATGCAGCAGGGTCAGCAAAGGACGCAGTACTTAAATCATGAATTCCTTATATGCTTAGTGGTACTATTAAGACAAAAGATTGGGATGCAATAACAAAACAAAATAAGAAAGAGAGAAATCCACTCTCTATGTGGAAAGTCAAGCCCTCACATTTGTCCCAAGAATGATCAACTGGTTCTCCAGCTTACTCATGGAATTTTACACGCTGGGACGCTGTAAGTACTGCATCAGCTAGTTTCTATTACCCTTGAGCTCCCCTCGGACTTTGAGGCCTGGAGATTTGTAAATATCAGCCTCTCTGCTTCTGAAGAGAAAGAATTTTATGAACTTCTTCCCTTTCTTGCACAAACATTTCTATTAACTAAGATAGTAAAGAGAAAAAAGTATTAGTTATAAAACACAGTGATATTCTCAAAGGGACATTTTAATGAATTCAAGTTTAACCTGATCATAAAATGAAATGAGCTTCCGCAAAGAATTTATTCCTCATTCCTCAAAGTGCAAAATAATGAGCCTTCATGTGCTCAGAATTAACCCTTAATCAAATAAACAAACCCAGAAAACAGAGAAAAGTCTAGTTCTAGTAGTGCATTACTTCACCCTGAAAGCTACAGGAAAGAAAAATAAAAAGCAAGAACACAACCAAACACGTATGATTTGTTCCTTTTTCATTCTAAAGCAGCCTGAGCCGAGACTACTATTTATCTGAATTACAATGGCAGAGCAGCAAGAGACTTCCTGGAGTCTTTCTTTGGCTGCTTCTTTTGCTCTTAAAGGCCAATTTAATCATAAGCTGCTGTGCACTTCCCTCCGCCGCATTCCTGCGCAGTCGCGTGCTTGCTGGCCAAGTAGGGGAAAGGGCAGAGGCCCGAGGCGCATGCGTGCGACTTGCGAACTTGACTCGCTGAGCGGGCACGGCAGCGCCCACAGCAGCCACCTCGCTCACCGCTGGAATAGCAACTCCTTCGCACCGCGGGCCCTTTGGTCAGCAAGATATTTCTGCACACCGTGTGCTCATTAACCTTGTTTCCAACACTGAGATGTGAACAAGAGCTTATGGCTTTATTTTATTTCTTAGCAGTTTAGCCCAGACTTTAAGTACAATTTTGAGAAATTACCTGAAATGGTCATTTGCATGATTAAATGTTCTTTCAAAACATTGTGGGTTTTTTTTTTTTTTTTAAAGCTGTTCCTTATTCTTTTCTGGTTTTAGTTTTACTCAAACATGTTCGAACAGCTGCAGATTCTCCTCCTCCCTTCTTGTACTTCTGCTCAAGATAGCCAAAATTTACCACATTTTTTTCCACTGATACAAACAAAATAGTGCTTGGAATTCAGGCTTCACTTGAGGAAAACACATAGCCTAAGACCTGACATTACGGTCTTAAAAAAAAGCATGTTGCTCTGTCCATTTAAACAGGCATGTAAAAAGTCACTTCTCACCGGGAAGTCTATAATACAGAATGCAAAATCTAGAAGAGAGAAAAACTACCAAATATGTTAAATTTTTTTATACATTTTTACAGATTTCATAAACTTTATACAGATAAATTGACATGATGAGTTACCAGTAAGAGAAAGTTAGACAAAGTCATCATCGCCACCTCACAAAAAGCAACTTATCTACCTTTAAATAGATCTTCCTGTCACTTCTTTTCTCAGAACTAATTTTAGTCACCTGCTTCCATATATTTTTCTCCTGATTGCCATGTATTTTGGAATGGGGCAAGCCTTGCCACTTCTCACTAATAAGAATCCAAATGTCCACTGGAAAGAGACATATTACTTAACCTTAGTTTTAGCATCCATAACTGATTTTTATTGCAAAAAGGCAAGTTAGTAAATGCAGAAACAGAAAAAATGAAGAGAAAAATTTTACTCACAAGGCTCAGAAGAGCTAAACGTTGGTGAAAGTTTTAATTCTGCGATTACCAGTTACAAGCCAACTGATCAATTTAGTTTTGCTTTAGCAATCAAAGATTAACAAATTTCTTGGAAAAAACAGTGACCGTTGCACGTAGTTTCCCTGAAAGCATTGCCATGCACTGCCCCATGCTAAGTTTCATACTGCCAGAGCCTTCACACAGCCAACTCCGGTACTCAAACTGCCCACAGGTTGCTCAAGATGGTAGGCAAGTTGCATGCTACCATAAGCATGAAGCTGTGGGCTGGAAAACTTTACATTGTAAAGTGTGCTGGCACTACCTGTTGTGGGCTCAGTACCACCTGGAAGCCCTTACCTCATGCAGGGGAAAGGTATCACAAAAACAGCATTGAGAAACATATTGTGCTAGAGGTCATGTCTCCTGCCTCCAGCCAAATTCCTACTGGCAAGCTTAACCTCTACCTTAAAGGCAAACCCAAGCTTTAATAAATAAATAAAGGCTTGCTTCTTTCTTGAAATCCACAACTTTGAAGTTCAGAGTCGCACTGAAGCTGTCAATAGGAATAGAGACAGGTGAGGAGAAAGTGATACTAATCACTTACAGCTGTTTTGTTTAAGGCTGTTTTCCAGATGGAAATAATAGTTAAAAGTACATTCAATCCAATTTTAGCTAAGAAGCAGACCATGTCCTAATGTTTGGGGCCATATTAAGCTTGCCATTTAAAGCTAAACATTTTGAACTAGGAAGGTCTTGGGAAAAATAGCAATTGGCTCAATGCCTTTGAATTAAAACTGCTTCAGACAGGCAGAGAGGAAAAAAAAATCCATTTCTATCAACAAGAAGTTAGAATGTTACAAGAAGCCATACATAATATTGGAAAAGTTCAAGATCTCTCACAAGTTCTCTTTTAACAGATTCAAAGTTAAAGTAGAAGACCTTTAAAAAGTTCTATCTGGTACATTCTCATCTATGCATTCCTTTTAAGGAAGGAAACCAATTAAATCTCTCTCGGAGCTGACCTTGCTTTCAGAAAGAAACAAATGCAGAAACCTCATTTCTTTCTTTCTTTCCCAAGAGGCCACCAGTATCTTCACATTCTAGAATATTTTGGCCTCTTCAAATACATCACTGAATTCCAGAGTGAGTACAGACTGAGTGAAATCAGAGCCAGTACTAAAAACAAAACAAAAAAAACAAAACAAACAAAAAAAAACACTTCTGCTGCATCTTTGTAGAAGACGGTGATCAAGTATTTCTTCTTGCCTGTTTTGTAACCCTTTATTCCTACATTAATTTGCATTTTCTACTTTCATACAAAAGCCATAAATAGTAACAGTTTTATGTGAATAATTGTTTATGCTCAAATCTGTTGTTTGCATCCCAGAACTAAACTAAAAGCAAGATAATTCCAAAGTCTGAGAAAGCATCTATGACTCTTAATGGATTGTGCCAAATTTCTCTTTAGTGACTTCGTGATCCTCTGTCAGTGCAAACTTGCAGTGCTCCCTACTCAAAGGAATACACGCAATGACACTCTGTGGTAGAAGACTTCACCTAGACACTCTTCTGGCAACAGCGACATGTTCTGAAGCACAAAGCCAGTGCCAGCATCCAAAAATAACTTCCTAGTATGACAGTTTACTTCCACTTCGACACCAAATGCAGTTTCATGGTAACCTAATACTCCAAAAAGCAGTCTCAGAAGTGGATGTAAATTGAAGAATAAGCAAAGGTTTTTAGGACATGTGTACCAAGAGTTACCAGAAGTATCAAGAATATTATACCAAACAGCAGGATCTCTTCTCACTCAAATGTAAATGGGTAGAGGCAAATAAAAATTTTCTGTTAGTTTCACATGTGAGATTCACCAAGTAGGCCTTCATCTCCCTGAATTCTCCATGGGATTTTAAGTCAATTAGTCTAACATCCTCCCAGATGTTTGGTGCAAAAGTAGCCACTACAAAACTTATTTCAAAGCTTGGGACACAAGAGAAAGAAAAGAGTGGAGGGGAAGAAAAAAATAAAAAAGGTCCAACCTGTAGATGGATTTACAACTAAAGAGTCTGCTTGAATTTGGCATACATATATATATATATATATATATGGTGTTAAAATAGCTTAAGTCCTGCAACCAGTGAGATGAAAAGAAGCACCATATACATCACAGAAGACTTTTCTTCTTTATAGAAGATTTTTTTTTCCATTCTGTTTAACACTCCCATATATTGGGCATATCATTTCAGCAGAAAACAAGTGATGGAAGAACGCCTTTGAAGATGTGGAAAAATACAAAGTTTAGTTTTCAATAATGGCTTCAGAAGAAAAATCATCCATACAGAAGGAAAAAAAATCTGAAAGTTTTTGTTCCCCTGCTGGCATTTAGAATTTTGGGATTGTCCAAATACAACAGACATTTACTCCACTCATCAGTACTTATAAAAAAAATTACATCCAGATCCAGAACTCCCCAGTCATGATTAGCATTGTTCATGTTGCACATAAATACAAAAAAAAAAAAGAGCTGTAAAAGGCATACTTCTAACTGCAAGCCTATCAGCAGACAATGTTCGTCTTGTAACTTAACACCAGAGATTTTATAACAGAACTGCTTCAAAAAATATATAAACTTAATAAATCAAGAAAACTTGTGCATAAACAGTACAATGAACTGCACAAATTACAAGTCAATTGGCTTGGAAGATGAGGAAATAAAGACTTTGCATTGTTGCACTATGTTGTCCAGCAAGTCAGCTAGTCTTAGGGTAGCAGGCAGATTTCTAGAGCTGTCCTCAAATGCCGCTTACATTATGCCAAATGATAAGAGAGAACCAGTACAGTTCCTATCAAAATAAGAGCCTGCATTATCAGTAATAAAATTAATGGGATTTTGGTAGCACTTTGAGCTTGCTATGAATGGAATACTCACTCACTTATGTTCAGCACTGACTCAGTAACTCAAGTTCTCACCCACTCTTATGTGAGTACCCCCACTTCTGTTTGATGCAATCTACCCTCTAGAACTAGCAGAATTTTCATTTCCAAGAAAGGCAGCCTAACCAAACATAAAAGATGCCAATAAATAAATCTTTTCTTCACATGCATCTGGGCTCCTTTGATGCATATTTGAACATAATTAAAGCCAAAGCTAAAGTAAAACAGTTCAGTTTAAGAAAAAGAAAAAAAAAAAAAAAAAAAGCGGTCTACAATTTCATACGTTCACACATAACGCTCCAAAAAGGTCACAATGCCTCTCAAATGAAAACTGAGGTTTCAGCTATAAAGTCTTTAGAAAGCAGTAGGAAATATATAGTTCAAATACTTAAATAGACACCCAGAAAAACACCTGTCTGATGAATATTTTACTAGCCAACATGACTTTTTTGAAACATATACTAAGTTTCTTCAAAACAAGATGCTAGAGCCTTAAAAAGAGTAGCTGGCTTATTCACAGGTCATGTGATATTCTGAAGTCACTGACTTCTGAACTTACCATAAAGATTAACCAGACACTTATTCTCTGAAGAACTCCTATTTCAAAACAGCTTCCTTGCATACTAACCTTCGGTAATATCTAATCATGCTATTCGGCTTCTAAAGGGACAGGCCCATTGTTGCTGTTCTCAAGTCTTAACAAAAGATCATTCACTTTACAATAATTAACTATATTCTAATAAGGCTACAGGTGCACCAAATCATTACAGGAAGTCTGAAAGAAACAAGGTCAAGTCATTCCTATGCAGTAAACTCATGTGGATGAGAACTTAAATTTACATAAAATGCTCCTCAGCTGAACCTAATGGTTGTGGCATAAATATTGAAGAAAAGAATCACTTACCTTTAAAATTTGAATTCAACCAATCATCATTTGATTGGGATAAAAACCAAAATTAAACCGACAGGTTCTCTTATACAATGCACATACAAAGCATAATAGGTTCCAGGTCCCCAAAATCTGCATTTGATTCTTACACGAGAGTTTTCTCTCAGAGGATCCTCTAGGTCACATTAGTAGAACCAAATTCCCTTGCAGCTAAGGGCAGTGGTCCCTTGGAAGCACAGTATTTTAAGTTACTCATGTCTAAAAATGTGCAAGTAGTGTGGCTCGAGACAAGCTGAAGAGAATAAAACCTGTTTCCCCACGCACAGCAACAGTGGGCCATACTTGCAAGCCTCATCCACAGCAGGTAGTCGATGTCGGAGCAGTTTGCAGAGACTCCCTGTCCCACTGGGAAAGCCACGGGCACAGGCTATTGGCTTGTGTCCTTTCTGCAGCAGCTTTTCAGGATTACGTGCAGGTGGATGTTAGCTACCTGCTGCAGGTATTTCCTTGGGAATCTTTGCCCCATTCCTTTGCACCCTTCCCAAGGGGTAAAGCAAGGGAACAGGCACATCAGGAAGCGAAGAGATTAAAACAAAAATCCGACAGCCTCACGCAAGCATCCCACGGCACAGAGAGCAAGGGCAACACAAGCATACCTGCACAGCTCCGTCTTCCTCAAGAGCGCTTGGGGTGTTCTCGTCACACGGAAACAGCCTCTCCTCAGTCTCACTGACTGCAGCCAGAACCTTGAACTTCAGGTTAAAATAGTAAAAGGCAGACTCATTCCAATGCGACTAAGTGCTAATATCCATTCAACTGCAGCAACAGAAGCAGTCTATTGCAGCTCTGAAACAGAAAGTCAAGAGAAAACAGGCTGAGTTTTGGATCCACACTGAGCTTTCAACTGTTCAGAGGGACGGGATCAGGGACCAGAACAATTCAGGAAAGGCTGCTGCCAAAGAATAGCTACCAAGAGTAGTTTTGAAACAGTATTTTCCAGCACACTGGATGAATGTACACCCTGGATTGGTCTGTTTTCCTTTAACAAGTTGGAGACAGTAAAAATGGGGTTAGAAAAGAAAAAAAAAAAAAACACTTCCCAGTTATTTCCCAACAGTGAAGGTGCCAGAGCACTGGCACAGGCTGCCCAGAGAGGTTGTGGAGTCTCCTTCTCTGGAGATCTTCAAGACCCGCTTGGATGCAGCCCTGTGCCCCGTGCTCTAGAAGACCCTGCGTGTGCAGGGGGGTTGGACTAGATGACCTCTGGAGGTCCCTTCCAACCTCAGGCATTCTGTGATTCTATGATTTCTACGGACACGAGAATAGTGAGCAAGACGATCTTAGGAGCTAGATACAATGCCTGGTTTCAGCTTACAGATTAAGACATTTAAATACAATTCTTGGCTTGCAGGCTTTAAGCTTCCTTACAGCCAACACAGATCCCATAAAGATTTCTTGATAGAGGCATGTTTTTGTGCCTGAGGGACTGCTTTCATCAGCACCTCAGGCACAAAGGCCAAGGACAGCAAGCTGTCTTCCCACACCTGATCAGATCCGAGACCCCCAGCAAAAAAACAGTGTAGGAGGGACAGTCTATCACAGACCATTAATTACTGGCTTAACACAAAGGATTACTAACCTCTGAAACACTGACACGTGGCTGCCTTCAAAAGAAGAAGCTTTCATATCTGTCATATTACCTACCAATTTCCTTTCTAAGCACAGAGTAGGACATACTGTACTCTTCCTAGATTTTTAGGACATTATTCCAGCCTGTATTCCAATACATGTTATACTGTATAGACCCACGCAAGAGCCACCTCTTCTGACCTTCTAGAAATTCAGAATAATCCTGCTGAATAAGAGACAAGCACACAAAACCAAAGCACTGCACAGCCATGGTACTATGCAGAGAGAAAAAATAAATAAAAGCTTCCAAATTAGGCTCTAGGCTGTTATTTAACTGCTATTATAAAAGGACACACCGAAGGCACTGAGATTCTAGTAATTTTACCAGTTTTCTCTCCATTTGCATTAATTGCTTCTATACACAGGGTAAAGGAGAATTACAGATCGTTTCTAGACTGACAGCACTTCTACCCGACACGCCAGACGCCCGTTTTCCTGGGGCTCAGCAGCCTCAAGCACCGAGCCCGTCTGCTGACTTCAGGCCAGCAAAGCGCCCGCTCCCGCAGTCACCTTCACCCGTTATTTACAACGGAGGAGCCGGATCCAAACGCTTCAGCAGCATTTAAACAGACCTTCCAAAACACTAGCACACGCGGGGCGGCCTTCCAGCCCTTCAGATCTAGTGTCCCTGAACGCCTTGGAGACGCGGGCTAGGGCAGAGTGAGTCAGGCCGCAAGAGCAACCTCTTTGTGAAGTACAAGGAAAACAGAGGTTCACGTGGTATTTTTTTTTTTTTACTTTATGTAAATACTTTAAGCGACCTAGGTCACCTTTTAGTTCAAGGATTTTTTTTTTTTTTCTTTTTTCCCCTCCCACAGCCCATCCTCGCCACACGCAGCAGGGGGCCAGGAAGCCCTCCCGGCAGGAGCGCGGCCGCCCGCCGGCAGCTCCAGAGGAAAAAGATGGATAAATAAACGGGGGGAGAACTGAGAAACGAACAAACCCGCCTCGCGCCCCCCGGGGCCGAGGCCGCCGCCCCCGCCGCAGGGCGCGGCCGTTGGGCCGCCCCGCCCTCCCCAACGGCCGCCGGGCGCGCGCGCCGCCACGTGACCGCGGCGGGAAGTAGGGGAAAGGTCGCGGCGCCGCAGCGCGCGGGGACGGCCAGGGGCCGCACGGGAGGAACTGCCAGAAAACACCCAAAAAAAAACACCCCAAAAAAGGGGCCCGCAAGTTACCCTTGCGACATCGCTTCCTATTACCGCCCTCAGTCATAATGAGCCGCAATTTCCGAACTTTTTGTGTTTTTGGTTTTTTTTTTAAGTAATGTTTTCTGTCAGGGAGGGGCTGCGAAAAATAAAAATAAGAGCCAGAAGCGGTTACTCAGGGCCCGGGAAAACCCCGCTGCGTTCGGGAAGAAGGGCAGGGCGGAGGCTCCAGCGAGGGCATCCTCGCCCTTCCCCCGGGCAGCGCCGTGAGGAAGCCCGCAGCTTCCTGCAGCCTCCCGCCGCCCGCGGGGCTCCGGCCGCCGCGGGCTGGGAACCCGGCGGGAGCCCGCTCCAGTGTTTCTCGTGATCTTGCTTCGCACTTCTCCCTTCCCCGAGATGCCCTTTCCGCTGCAGCGCTGCGGCCGGTTATAAGCGACCGAAGTTGGCGCTTCCGTTCGATCTTCCCATCTAGAAACGCCGCTTTCGAAGTACGGAGGCTGCATCGAAAGCGACCAAACCGAGCGGAGACGGCAGGACGCGGAGCGCCCGGCCGGCAGCCCGCCTCCCGCGCCACCTCCCCCGGCAAAGCCTCCCGCGCGGCTCCGCAGCGGCCCTGCTACCGCCTCCCCTCTCCGCCCTCCCGCCCTCCGTCCCGCGGGGGCGGCCGTTGCCGCCGCTCACCGGCTCCGGTTCCGGGACGCGACACGGAGCGGCGGCGCCGGCAACGGTCGGGGCGCGAATGCGGCGCCCGCCGCCGCCCCGCGACCGAGCCGCGCGCGCCGCCCGCGCCCCCATTGGCTGCCGCCGCCTGGGGGCGGAGCGGGGGCGGGGGCGATTGGCTGGGGGCGGGCCGGGGGCGGGGCTAACGGGGGTGTGGCGGGGAGGGGCCGCGGGGGGCGGGCGGGATAACCCGGGGCCGCTGCGGGGCGCGGGAGCGGCTGGCGCATTAGGGATCCGTTCTGATCCTTGCAATCCGAACAAATCGAAATAATCAATGAGAGGCCGCATTGATATTTGCCGGGGCAGGCCGAAGCCGCTCCAGCTTGCTTCGGTGCATGCACAGATCTTAAATTAACCACAGCTCCCCCCGTCCTTCGAGACTCCTGGGCTCCTGCACCTGCCACGGGCCGCGTTTGCAGCCGCCTTCCGTGCCTCCTGCACCCCCCTCTCATTGTTTTCGCTTTTGTCTGCTTTTTGACAGATTCTAACAGCGTCAAAGCACTAAAGCTTAAGTCTGGCTCCAGTCTAGAAACCCAGCTATTCCCCGTGTGGTTTTGTGCTTTTTGCTTCTCTTTCTCAGAATTAACGCAGTTTCTCATGTTACGTGAATCAAGCGGTTTTAATAAAGATGAGCATTTCCCTTTGATGTCTCGAAACCGGATTATTCTGCTCCCTGAGCCTGGATTATTCCGGCCTTCCGAGTACAGAATCACCGAGCGCTGCCGCAGCTGCCGGAGCAGATGTTTTCCCAGTTTGCCGGCTGGTCGGAAAACCATTGCCGTTTCACTTGCCCCAGAACCAAGACCGTTCATTTTTGCTCCATCACATTATCCTCCTGTATCCGTAAATGAAGGAATCGGTTTCATAGTGAGACATAACGCCAGGGAACTCGGTGCCCCTTGCAGTGCTGCCCACCCCGAGCGACAAAACGAATGGCCGGTAGTTAGAGAAGCGCCCCGA
>JAUBNY010000383.1:3787430-3811223 GCA_032275445.1 Crypturellus soui | reverse complement strand
CGCGCGGCGCGCCCGTTAGCGGGCGGCCGTTAGGGCGCAACTGTCGCCCCGGCGCGCGGCGGGGCGGGCTCTGGGGGCTGCGCCTGGGCGCGCGCCCGCCCCGCCGGGGCTCCCGCCGCCCGCGGTTGCCGCCGCTGAGCGCTGGGCGGCGGCAGCGAGTCCCCGTCGCTGGATCCGCTTGCGGAGGGGGAGAAGAGGAGGAGGAGGAGAGAGAGACTTTTACCTTGTCTCTCTTTGCCGACTTTACGCACCATGGCCTGGACGCTGCCGCCCGCGGGGAAGGGGCCGCGGCTCAGCGCGGCGCCTCGCTCCTGAGGCCATGAGGGAGGCGCGGCGGGGCGGGAGCTAGCGCCGCCCGCTCCTCTGCTCGCTTCGCCTCTGCCCGACCACCATGAGAGGAGAGAGAGACGCCGCCAGCGCGGCCGCGTGCCCCCGCGGAGCCCCGCAGCACTGCCAGCCGCCGGGCGCCGCCGCCGAGAGCCTGCGGAACGGCTACGTGAAGAGCTGCGCGCCGCCGCCGAGGCGGGACCCCCCGAAGCGCTTCCTCTCGCTGCTGCTGCTGCCCGCCGCCGCCTGCCCCTGCTCGTGGCGGGCGCTGCTCAGCCTGGGCGCCCTGGCCGCGCTCGCCCTCTCGCTGCTGCTGGCCCTGCAGGGCAGGGGCAGCGCCGGCGGGCAGCAGGACGGCAGCGGCTGGCGGAGCCCGCGGCCGCTGCGCGCGCTGCTCTGCGTGTCGCGCTGCCTCAGCCCGCTCTTCAGCATCGCCTGCGCCTTCTTCTTCCTCACGGGCCACCTGGCCCGGGACGAGCGCGGCGGCGCGGCGCGCTGGTGGCTGCTGGCGCTGCCCGCCTGCTGCTTCTCGGGGGACCTCGTGGCGCTGCAGTGGCTGCTGCCCGCGGAGGGGCGCGACGAGGAGCCCCAGGGCGGCGGCGAGCTGCAGGCGGCCGCGGGCCGGCTCCTCACCGTGCTGGGCTCCGTGACGGCGCTCAGCCTGCTGTGGCGCTCCCTGACGCTGCGCCGGAGCCTCCTGCTGCTGCTCTTCTCCAGCCTCGTGTGGCTCGTGGCTTCCGCCAGCCTCGGCCCGCTGCCGCCGGCGCTCAGGCCGCTGCTGGCCGCCGCGGTCGGCGCGGCCGGCTGCGCGCTCGCCCTGTGCGGCGGCGAGCGCTGCGGCTTCGCGCCTCGCGGCCGGGCAGCGCCCCCGCAGCCCCTGCGCCCGCGGCTGCCCAGCGCCGAGGAGAGGGCGCCCGCGCTGAGGGCCCGCAGGAGGTCCAGCTGCGTCTCCCTGGGGGAGAGCCCGGCCGCCTACCCCGGCAGCTGCAAGATGTACCGGAGACCCTCGCTGCCCTGCATTTCCAGAGAGCAGGTAGGTCGCCCCAGAGCTGGAGGGAGGAACTTTCTTTTTTCTGAGGGACGGTGAGCGCCACTTGCTTTTCCCAACTTCTCTCTCCGTGTTGGGTGTCGGGTAAGCGTCCAGCGCCTGCTGAAGTGGAGGAATATGGTGGTTCCCCAGCGTGTGCTACTTCCTCAGCCTAGTTCTGCAGAACCAGTGATGCCCTTTGCGTATGCGTAGAAGCTAAATCGCAGTAAAACGCTTGTAGCAGGACAGTCCTGGCCCCCATTCGCACCATCTTTAGTATTTAAAAGTTGTCTTTACTCTTTAAAAAAAAAAAAAAAAAACTTCAGCTATTCTGGAAGAGTTTACGGGAGAAGGAAACCCCAGCTCTCCATCTGCAAGGCACTTCAGTTTCTTCTCGCTTTCTGTCGACCAAGGGATTGCCAAGTGCTAAAGAAAAAACAGATTTTGAAGGATATTATTTATCTCTTTTCGTTGTTTGAGTGGTGGTTGTTCTTCTGTCTTGCAGATTGCTGCCTCCTGATTCTCTCCTTCTCACATGCCCTTCTCTTCCTCACTTCAAATAAGTTAACGTTAAGTTTCGGTTGGTTTGGGTTAAGAAACTTCTTTTTTACTGAAGAGAGAAGTGTTCAGTAGAGTCTGGAAGGATGCCCGAAGCAGTCAGTTTTCTTGAATGGAACTCTGTTGGTTTCTACCTCGCGGAAAACTTTTCAATGAGCCTTGTTTTGTGTAGTGCAACCCCCGCGTGGGGCTGAGCTTGTTTATGTTTGGGAAATCCCACGTGAACTCCGGCAACATCAAGTTGTGTTGCCGGTGGGGCTGGCCCGGGGCTGCTGGGAGTGAGTAACGAGCCCGTTTGAGAGGGAAGAAAAGGGGGAGCGTTTTTAATGAACCGTTTCTGAGAAGCAAATCCCCGTCTACTTCAGTTGTGGCTGAAATTCATGGATCTTAAGTGAAGTTCTGTAGTTTCGGCTCCAGCTTAACTCCCATAGCACGCCTCTTGTGAGGGCCATGAAATAGCTCCGAGGAAATACGAGGTCAGTCTGAAACAGGGGAGTAGTTTTTGATCAGTGTCTTCCTCAGCATTTCTAGATTTATCCACCAGTACTACTTTTTTTTTTTTTTTTTAACCTAAAAGTGCAAGCGTGCTGAAATCACTCATTGAATATATTTTAAAATTATTAAATATATACTAAAAATTAAAAACGTTTAAATATTTTCAAACTAATTAAGATATATTGAGAATATTGTATAATAATTTGCCTTCTCTACTCTGTTCCCTTTTGGACAGTAAATGCCCTTTTTTTTTTTTTTCTCTGTCATCAGCAATATCTAAAAAAAAATTAACAAATGGGATAGCTGCTTTCATTAACCTTTGTAGATGATACAAGATACTTGTTCTTATGCAAGTTACTTAATATTTCCTTTCGTATTCTAAAACCATGTGTATATTTCAAGTTAAGGCACTGACTTTAAGAAATATCATAAATGTTAACCATAATAAATATATGGATTTTACAGGCTATACTTAAGTCATTTGTGTTCATAATAAGAAGTAACTGCTTGGTATTCACCCCGAATTGGGTGTTTTTTTATCACTAGAAAAAAATAGAAACAAGAAGGAGATCTTAAGTTCTCTGCTATATTTTGTTAATAGTCTGTTATGCTTTACAGGAAATATTTGTCGTTTATTATGCACAGTTTAAGTGAACTTCACAGATGTATGTTCTATACAATAGGTTGTGGGTGATTTTGCAAGGATAACACAGTTTAAATCCTCTGATTTCCTGTCTGTCTTGGAGAGAGATCAGACATTGCATAGCTGATAAAATGTCAAATGTTTGTGTGTGAGGAGAGAAGCGTGCAACTTTATTTGAATAAACATTAAAAGCTCTTTATGTTATTTCCTTGAAAAAGAATGCTTGCACTTAATGCTCTTCAGATAACCTGTTATGCTATTTAAAAAAAAAAAAACGCACCTTTTACAGATCTCTATACAATACTGTAAGGATTTATTCAGTGTTAATGTTTAGACATAGCAAGCTTAACAAGCATCACAAGACAGATTAGCAGAATAGAAGGAACGGGGTATAAATCCACTAGGGTATGAATATGTTAGCAAATGACAGCTAAGTTACTATAGTGCTCATACTTTATGTATTTTGTGTGATTACTAATGTGAATTAAACCTCTACAAGCAGAAGCAAGTAAAAATAGACATAATTTTGAGTTATTCTCAGGGCAAAATAGGGAACTTTACATAAATTTTCAGTTACTTATTGATTTGGAAATATGTCCTGCTCTGTCTAGTTAAATACTATGAGAAAATAATTATATTGGGTTGACTGTCTTTTTCACTAATTAGCTTAAGGCAATAATTATAAGATATCTGCATGCATGGAGAGTGAGAGGGGAGCAGTTCCATGTATATGCAACCAGTAGTCGACACACTGGAATAGGATGGAGCTGTGGCTCTTTTCTGGAGCAGAGGCCTATGAGCAGGTTCCTGTAAATGCTTTCTGATTTGAGCAATCTATATGCTAAATGGCTGGTTTCTGTAGTTGGACAGATAAGGCAACTGCAATGCTGAAAAGCTGCTGACTTGAATAGCCTTTGTTCTTACCTACAGTATGAAATCTGTGCTTGCTTGAGCCATCAGTCTACAGCTTCTTGCTGTGTGTGTGTGTGTGTGTTTGGGAGCGAAAGTTCTATTATATGTTTAAATTTTTATGTACGTATATCTAAACACCATTGTGAAAATATGTAAATATAAATGCATATAGATCAGAATATGATATGGCTAAACTTAAACCACAGAATTACACAGTTGCTATTTCTTTTATGAACTCAACTCTCTTAACACCTTCTACTGATATTTGTATAATTTTAGCAGGCTTTTTGCATCCTTACTGCAATGTTCATCTTATGCCTAGGGAGATTTTTAATTTTTTTTTTTTTTTTGTCTCCTTTTAACATTCAGGTGAACAGATATCTGAGAGACAACCTGTGTAGGAAGTCATACACAGGAACTTAGATAAGTCAAAAAAAAAGTCTTTTCTAAAATGCATGTTCTTTCTTGAAGAAAGAAAAGGCCTTTCTGATTTTTGTGAGGTGTGTGTTCAAAATAGTATGCAAACAGAGCTGTCTTTCCTAGCTACCTGACTTGCTGTTTGAATGTATAGGAATGCTGGCGTATTTCATGGATAACATCTTCATGTTGCACTCCTGTTAAATTACAGGTAGAATTCTGGGATTAATCTAGTAACTGATCATGAGATCTCCCCAATTTCAATTCCTATCTATCTTGCACCTTTTGTTGTTTACTTTAGAAAGATCAGACCTCAGTTAATCCAAAATATTTATACAACTTAAAATTAATGCAATTCTTCATTTGCTTAGGTGTTCTCTATCTGTTTCTGCTTCCTATTTGTGAAACAAATCATATTTCAGCATTCTTAGGAACTTGGTCTGTAAGCTTCGTAGTGCAAAATCTACTTTTTGCTATGTATTTTTGTAATATATGTATTTCACAAAACATGTCCAGATGTTATTAGGGAGCCTGAGCACAGTTAAGAATTCCTTTAGCTAAACTTAGTTTAACCTGGTTTTTAGTTATTCAAACTTTTGAAATCTGGTGAGAGGCTGAGGATGTTCTATTACAGGACAGATGGAAAGGAGTGGAAAGGTTGATGGAGGAGAAGGTTTCAAGGACAGAGTGATTAGCTGTGTCAAATGGAACTAACAGGATAAAGTACTAATTTTCAGCTTTGACTAGGAAGAATTTAAATGCCTGCAAGAAAATTATAGAGATTAGGAACAAAATATTTCACAGGAGAGTGTATAGAATGACAGTGGAAGACAATATATCTAGACTCTGGTTTGTGAACAGTATGTTCTGTGAGATTAAATATGAAAGAGACAAGAGTTACAAGGGATCAAGTAGGAAAAGAGTCATTTGCTGACATAACCTTTGTGCGTGTATTCGCCTGTCAGTATGATCCTAATAATGGAACTTGACTAGCTCCAAATGGGAATTAGAAGCTTAAAACATAGAAAATTCCATATGGGGGAGAAAAAAGCAGAGAGAGAAGAGGAACTCCGGAAAGGATGTTCCTGTAGAGGGCAAGTTTGCAGTGTGAGCTGAAACCCTGACAATCCACGTGGGTGTCTTTGTCATATATGTCTGTGAATACCAGAGCTGTACGCAAATTCTTCTGTTAAAGCATGTGCCTTGACTTATGTTAGGAACTAAATTTTTAAAACCTTTGTTGTTTGTTTTCTTGCTCCTAGTTTGTTTTTTTCTGACTCCCAACAAGCAAAAATATGCAGCCTTGCTATTATTCAAGCCAATCATAGACTTTAGTCATTTGAAGCTGTTGGGTCTGATGTTTGCAAAATACTTGTTGAAGATGGAAAAGAGTAAATCTTATGCTTCTCTGCAAAGGAAAGGGTAAGAAGGGGAAATTGGAAAATGTACTCTTTCCTGTGACAAACAAACAAAAAACTGTGGAGAAAAATGAGTGAGAAGCTTCTGGCTTATGAATGAGAAGGGAGGGTAAGCTACAGGAGGCCAAGGTAACTTAGGATCTCACACTTTTTTTATTTTTTTTTTCCCCTAGAATAGAACTGTGGGAAGAGAGGGCTGAAGAAGTATCTTAAGGTGAGAGTCAAAGGGAAGGGAGAAGTTGAGTTATAGTGTGACATTTTTTTTCTACTGGGAGAAACAGAAATGCTTAGCCAGATGGAATAATGCAACAGAATAAATTTTAATAAAAAGAGACTTTTCTGCAACCTAAGAACAGGAATGAAAGACTAAAGGGTAAGGGCTTGGATTGGGCAGGCCAGACTTTGTAATGTATAAAGCCAAGAAAGTGGCAATAGCTTTAAGGATCCAGTGGAATCAAAAGAAAGCTAGAGTTCCAAACAGATAGGAACCTTTAGTGCTAAGAAGTTACATGATAGCATGGTACAAGCTAGTGGATGATGGTATTTGGGATGTATGAAAAAAGCAGATCAGAAATTTGTCCTTAAGCAAGGCCTAATTAACTGTGTGGCCTTTTTGTTGAGTGTGAGGAAGATGAGTGGTTCAAGAACTCTAGAAACTGTGTGAGCAAATGATATTTAAAATAAAAGTATAGTTTTCAGAGAAGTCTTATGCATAAAGATGGTCACACAACTTTGGAAGAGGACTTAATTTGTATAAACAAAGGCAGCTGTTGACCTGAGGTGTGCTTTAATGTGTTCATTTTCTCACAGCTATCCCTACATCTTCATAGTTTTTTAATTTAGCATGCCGTTTTGAAACAAGTGTAAAATTACTGGAGGAAGGGCAGATGAAGGCACAGATGTTTAATCTTTGTATGTGTCTGCTTATTTGGTATTTTAAAACTATTTTGGTATTTATGAAGTCTGGTGCTGCCCCGTACAACCTTTTGACTACCAGTGCTAATCTTATTTTGTACAAGAGAAATGAGAAGAGCTGACCATTGCTTCTGATTGAATGACTAGTTGAGTAGTAACCCTAGCAAGTTTTGTTACCCGATGTTGAGTTGCCAGCCTTACTCCTGCTTTGTGCAAACTTAAATTGTCTTCACTATTTTAAAGACATATTTGGAGTACATGTTCCATTCGTTGTTCCTGTGATAAACAAAAATTCATTTTATATGATAAGAAAATTATCCTTTCCTTAGATAATTTCCTTTTCTATAATATACTGAAGACATGATAGAAAGTGGACCATATTAAGTTTGGATCTGCTTTTGAGAGTTCATGCTATTTCTGTGAGGAATGTTTTAGGGGTGGGGAGGGCTCTTATGAATTACGGTATAGGAACATTGTTTTAGCTATATCCATGCTGCTAATAACAACTGAGAAATGACTATGTGGCTTAACTTTGGGGGACTGCTTTAATTACGTCTCTCACCTTCTTCCCTTTGCCCTCCACCACGCAGAGCAATTATGCTACTTTTAGGTATTTCTGCTAGCAAGTGTATGTTATGCTTGCCTATTTATATGTCCAGTCAGTGTAGTTTTATCAGCAGAAATTTATAATAGGTACTAAAGTCTTCTGGAAGAGAGTGAGGCTTAAGGCTTTCAGATGAAAGTATATTTAATTTTCCCGAGGTAGCAGTTTAGCTATGATTCCCTGCATAGGCACTATGATCCTTATATTAGAGGCATTCTTTTAAACTTCATTATTGGTCGTGTTATGTTTTCTTTTTAAATGATTGAACACTTTTAACACAATGTAAGCTAAGCTAAAGGTTAAAAAGGGCATTCTTAAACCGCACTCTATAGTTACATTAAACTGTTCACATCTTTAGTGTGATTTCTGTTCCAGTGTGACCAAACACTGGATTAGATTTAGTGTCTCTAAAGGTCTTTTTTTTTTTTTTTTTTTTTTTTTTTTTTAAGTCAGTATAGTGTTGCAGGTTCAATTACAGGTTATTTTCACATTAGTTCTATTTCCTAAGCACTGTTAGGTGATAGCTATTTGCTACTTTAGGAATGTAGTTTTGTTCTGTGGCGGATTTTTTTAAAAGGAATTGTAAATTTCTGGGTACTGTGTTACAAGTGTTAGATAAGAAATACATTTTAAGAATGGCTATCAATGTATTTTTCTAGTACTTTTGACTCTTTGTAACAGCTAGTATCCTTTCAAGCAGATCACTGATACAGGTAGTTTTTCAGCATTTAATTGCTGTTGATTAGATACCTGAGGATCAGTGGTTATCTTCTTTGTGAAAAATGCGTGGTAGCTAAGGAACCTTATGGTATGTTTGTTTTACAAAAGTGGATGTCCTCCTGGAAGCCAAATTTTTGGAAGGAATAGACAAGAAATTACTTTTTGTGAACTTTCTCTGAAGTAGCGATTGATCTTATTATATATAGGACATCAATAGTACTTAGTAAAATTCAGTGTCATATTTCTGCTTCGGTTGTACTAACTTGAAAAAGAAAATGCATTTGAGAACCATCTTAAGTGATTGTTTTCTTCATTAATAGTTGCAGTAGCCTCAGTTGTGTTTGGTTTGCCGTAACTCATGTACAGTATAATGCATAAGCGCACTCATGGGTTCTTTGATATGCCTTCTTGCAATTCCATGGTGGCTTACACATTTTCAGTACCATGGAATTATCTTCACTGCGTAATTTGGACACCAGTTTCAGTTTATTTAAGATACATTTCCTAATTATAAGCAGATATCATTTTATGTGCGAGTAGTAGGGGACAAAAATCTGATTAAACTTGAAGGTGCGAGTGGGACATGGAAAATTCTGCTCTGTTTGTGAAATGCCATCTACTCTGGCACTGAATGAATTAGCTTAGATTGGAAGAAGTAAAGCCACATTAGCCTGTTTTTCTACTTGACTAGTTGCACTGTCTGAAAAGTGGGCTTTACTTAGCCCACGTGGAGATCTGTGTTGATCTGTGTTATGCTGCTTCCACTGAGAGAATCTGTGCAAAGTTGTGCATTGAACCACACAGGCTTACCTACTGTGTATTGTTGTTTATAGACTGGGTTAAATAAATACCTGGATTAATTGCATGAGAGACTTTTGTTCTTCTGAACAGTATAGGACAGAGTCAAGATAGGAAATACACTACAAAAAACAAACAAACAAAAAAAAAAACAGATTTGTTTTGTTCCCCCCGCCCGTGTATTCTCTTTCTGTCCTTGTTTTAACTTACTCTGTGAGCAGGCCAGCATATCTGTCTGGGATCACTGAAACATACTTGAAAAGGAAGTTTCAAATGAAATTGTCACTGAGAGGATTTCATTCAGCTAAGCATATAGATGTTTATTTAGGCACTCACTTGTCTGTTTTCTTCTTAATAGTAAAAAGTCAGATAGTATTACATATGTCCTTATGATTACAGAAATATGGAATGTCTAAATAAAATGAGTGATTAAAATCCTCTACATGATAGCATTTGTGCTGTTACATCACAGGACAGTTGAAATACTTAGATTACAAGTATCTGTACTTGCACGCTAATTGTGTGTGCTGATAGAAAACCTTTGGTTAGATTTTTTTTGTCGTGTTTTTTTTTTTTTTTTTTCCTTCCATAGAAGAATCGGTAATTTTGAAAATCTAACTTGTTGCTTTGAAACTTTTAGTTGAACAAGCTTATCTAAACAAAGTTTTGAAACAGCCTTTTCATTGTGGCTTTATTTTTGCTAACTGGTAGATGTTTGCTCAATGCTGAGAAACAATATTTTAGAGAAGCTTTAAAAGAACTAATTTGTAGGAGACTTTCAGTGATGTCAAAATGGAGGTAAGAAAGCATGAGTAGATGAACAGAGGTCTTGTTAGATGTGTAGATGAGCAATAGATGCTTGTTAGTGCTTTTATGGGCAGCCTGTGTTTTCAGGCTCTCTGAGACAATGTTATTTCAGTCTTATTTGAAAGATTAAGTTAGTATTTCAGTCTCTATGTGAAGGATTACAAGTTACTATGCAGATTAAAAATCAGATATCATTTAGACTCTAAACTTCAAACTGAAGTCTTGTTAAAACTCTTCAGTTTTAACTGAATAAAACTGTGCTTACATATGAAATTTGTGTAACCCATTGTTAAGATCACTAAAAATAATTTCAGGACAAACTTTAATAGAAACTGATGTTATATCTCTATGTATTAAACCACTTGTTTTTGCTTTAATCTGTGTTTAGGAAAGCAATTTAGAACTTTGGAAGTGTTTTATGCTGTGTTCTGTATAAAATAGAGATATAATCTTTGTATTAAGTTTTACTTCAGAATAACAATGGGCCTATAACACTTCTCATCTAAGTAGGAAAGGTATACAGTTATGTTGTTTTTTTCTTGTATAATGACTAACTGCTGTTAAAATCTCAGTGCTGAAGATTAGTAAATCTGCTATACTTGCCTTAACATGTATTCTAGTAGGAAGGCTACCTAGAGTCAACACAGCATTTTAGCTTTCAAGTGGAAAAGAACATGTGTTTTAGAGTGTTTAACGAATGAGATTATAGTCCCACTTGTCAAAAATTCACAGGCCTTAATGTAATTTATAATCTTAGCTCTCTAGAACAGGTGTTAACAGTCTCAGAGGAATACATTCTTAAAGATATGCTCCTTCCACCTAGCTATTGGTGGACAGGATTGGTTTTCTATTAGGTCTGTTAGGCACATCTTTAATTATCTGGGCCTTAAGAATGCAGGATGAAGAATTTTCCAGAGAATTAGTACTAAATAGTAAATTGCTTTTACTTGTCTCTGGAAATGTCATTTTTTTTTCTCCTTTTCTGTCCTTAGCTGTTTCTAATTTAAGAATGTTTAGATATCTCGTTTTGCCGGAATAGTCTTGATCTTTCTATGCATGAGAGGATCAGTAATGTAATTGGCTTCAAGATTATGAGCAACTTTTACCAAAGATGATACAAATGCTGTGAAAATACAATACTGTTTCTAGAAATCTGTGCTTAAATAAATGTTTATTACTGAGAAATGACACACAACTAGACTGCATGTGAAATAAGTACATTTATTGTTGATATACTCAAAATTATTTTGGTGTGTGTGTGTGTGTATATATAATACTATTTTTTTTCCATGCTATTTTTTTGTTGGATGCAAGGCATTTGCTCACCTGCTTTGTTCTGCAGGTGTTCTCTCACCTGTTATCTGTGCAAACTTATTTGTAAGGCCTGGTCTCTTAGTGTGGAAACTTTTCTAGCTAGGAGCCTATTCTTTGCTATCTACAGAGAATCTATAAAAGCTAAAAACAATTCTGTTTGTTTCTTGGACAGAGCGGGCAAAGGTTTTCTAGTTATATTGCATTTTACTTAGGGGAAACAAAGGCTTCTAGCCATCTTGCTTGTTTAGCTTAACAGTTTCCAGCTGTAAGCAAGTAGGGAGGGAGAAGTGAGATCAGCTCCAGTGCTGTATTTATTAGCAAAAGTAGGTAGCTAATGATAATGGAGAGTAAACTGTATTAAAAATAAATGGAGGAAGTTGTTTTGCATTTCTCCTCCATGCTTCAAACAATAGAAAGCACTGAAGATTTTGTATCCTGCGAAGTACCTTCCCATTTTATTTGAATCTTATTTAAAAAAAAAAGAAAGAAAAAAAAGAAAAAAACTGTACCTGAACTTTGTATTACTGAAGTTTATATATGTAATTAATTGAAACATTTCATTCTGCTTACAGCATTCTGCTCTCTTGAGTTTTATTTATCTCCATGTGGTAGATGAGTTAAACTAGACTTTTTTTGCAGAGATTTCAAGGAAAATTCTGAACTTTATTTCCATTTTGATTAGTTCTTTGACTCAGCATCTCTGTTAGCTTCCCAGCTGTCTCCCAGGCATGTTGCTTCCTTGATACCAGCTCTGCAAAACCCCTTGATGTTCTGCAATGGTAGCTCTGCAGATTTCATGAAGAGTGGTAAGCCAAGAAAAGCCAGAGACCAGAAGTGTTTCTTTTCTTTGTCTGGACATGCATGTCACCGGGAGCATTTTTTATGCCTTGTGATAGAACTTGTCTGTGGATGTTCAACCACTTCTTGCTTCTAATCCAGAAACACAGAATGTGCTTTTATCGAAGACCTTCTCAGCAACCATCATCTATTCTAGTTTCACATAGTCTACCTGAGCCTTGAATTGCATACCAGAAGTCATCACATGGTCATGCACCACAAAACCCATACTTTAGCCAAGAGAGGGAAATTGCTATCAACAATTCATAGATTTGAGAAAGGGTTTTCCTGAGACTCCCTGATCCAGCAATGAGTGGAGTGGCAAGAGCTTGGATCCTAGGGTAACCCAGAAACATAAGTCTCACCAGTCTCTGCTGGCCTGCTTCCTCCTGGCAGGTTAGTCAACCTACCTTGCATTGTCTCAGCTTCTCTGCCTAGTGATGCCTCTTAGTTCCTACATCTCGGTCTCCTTGGGATTTCAGTAAAGAGGTACTGAACTACATCCTATATATTTTTCAAGCTCTTTTTTTCATTCAAGTGCGGAAAGGTTTCTTTGCCAATAGATACTTTCTTTCTGTTGTTGCAAGTTTGCTGGTTGAAACACCTCCATTTAGAGAAAAAAAGTCTGAAATGCTAACAAGTAGTTAATTGCTAACTAAACTGGAGCATTGATTTTTGTCATGTAAACACGGTATCTCTTTTTGTTTCTTGTTTTCTAGATAAGTATAGTTGTCAGTGCATACCTGCATACTGTTTTTAAGAGTTTTATTCTACACCATTCATTTATACATTTGAGCTCTTTGGCCTGACAGTTGTTTTGTTTTTTTTTTTAGAATGTGAGTAAAGAAAGATACTAAATTTGATCACAGAAGTGTCTGAAGAAATTATATAATCAATCATGTATTTGAAAGAAGGAGACTGCTTGTTATTGGAGAAAGAATTAGGATGGTTTTAGACCTCCTTTTAGAGCAGTTTTAACTTAATATGGACTTGATATGAACTTAAGCATCGTGAATGAGTAAGACTTTGTGAAAGAAATAGTAAAAAAAAAAAAATCTCATCCCTGTATCGCCACCTTTCAATATCTGCTTCTCTTTAGTGGACAGGAAACATCTATGACAAGTCCGTATGCTTGGCTGGCTGTCAGTCATCTTGTCTGCTCTAGAATGTTTAGGGATTTCCCACTTAACAGTTGCATGACTGTTAAGAGATAAATTAGGTGGGAGACATTTTAATTGCTGAACTGCATGTGTATTTTTCTTTATGAAGCCTTACCTGGAGCTTTTATGCTTTAATTTACTCTGTTAAGAATGTGAATTTTTATCTTGAATTTTTGCATCTTAAGGTCCCATGATTATCCCATTGTGCAAAAAACAATTGTTTTACATTAGATGAGTATTAATGTTACCATGTAAAAGGTCTGTGCTGTAAATAGTTTTTCATTTTTATTCATGTCTTGAAATGGCTAAAATTAACATTTAAAAATACTGCTCCTCTAAATTATTTAAAACTTTTTTTTTGTGTAATGTAAGAAAGACTAGTATATGGATGTTTTGATTAACAGGTGTGATTTTTCTGGAATCAGCACTTCCTGTGAAAGACGATTCATCGATGTTAAGATCCACATGCTTTTTTTACTGTGTGGGACTTGTGTATTTTTTTTCTTATTTAGGCCAAAATAGACATTTTTTTCCTTCTCCCCAATGTATACAGTAACTGTTTTGTTTTAATGTCTTAATATGTGCTCTTGATTTTGTTTATGAACACATTTATTTTATGTGAATGAGAGAGTTTGATAAATTCTACTGATTTTTGTATCTATCATTTTAATATTTGTATAAAGTAAGGAAAATTCTTGAATTACAAACTTACAAACGTGCTCCCATTTAGCTGTTTTATATAGAATCTGCAGGTCACTAAAGTTTTTTAATTTTGTTTATGGTAGATACTTTCCACAGTTTAGTGGTTTTTTTTTATGTTTTGAAATATGTGTTATCTTCTAGATGTTCTTTCACATCCTTTTTGATTAAAAGCAATATAGTGTACGCAGCTATTGCAGGCGTGTAAGAATTAAAAAATGAATGCATCCAGTTTTGCTATAAATGTTGGTTTATAGCTAGATAGGTTAACTGTAAAGATGCTAGTCAAGGGTTAACCGTAGTGTGTTTTCGCTGGCTGCTGAGTGAAACAGGATGCAGTGACTACATTGTCAGACTGCTGGTGTGAGTGCAAACAGATGAGGAAATGCTGGATCAGGCACTTCAGCAACTTGGGCCGTTACTGAGGCAACGGCTTGCGTCATACGTGCTAGCAATTAGCTTACAGTTCTTTTATTTTTGATAGTGTTGCAAGCTGAACTTGACTGTTACAAAGGAAACGTCTGGCGGCTTCTCAAACTGGTGTTTTGTGACTGTAGCCACAGCGATCCTGAGAATTTTCAAAATATTACTTTGCATAAACTGAAAATATTTAAACACTTCAGCCTACCTTTCCAAAAATTTTGCAGTTGTGCTTGATTCTGAAAGATGTTCAATAGAATTTTTCTTATCTGGGCAAAAGTGCTCAGCCATGTTTACCAGAATAAGTGAATTTCAACATCACTTCATAGGTTACTACCTTTTTAGCAATTATGCCAAAGTATTCTTGCACGGTCCTCAAGTGTTACAGAAAAACATATTTTTCAAAATGAATGTTACTTAAGGGATAAGCTCAAAAGTAACAGATTCTTTTTCTAAAGACTTCTTTTATGTGTTGATTAAAATTCAGTAATTTCCAGTGGTTTCCTAACCACCAATATAAACTAGCTGGTGTTGAAAGCAGTATGTGTTTTATCTTAGAAAATCATGAATTCTCCTCCATTTAACTTCAAAACTATAAAGAAGTTGACAGTAACTAGTTTAATATGTTGTTGATGAGTAGCTTTATAGCTAGCTATATTCTCTCTCTCTCTCTCTCTTTTTTTTTTTTTTTTTTTAGTGAAAAGTCATGCAGTGACCAAAAGATAAAACCAAGAATGTTTGGCATTTTTACTTATTTTTTTTTACATATGAAATCTCATTTTCCTTCCTTAAAAATCAAAACCTAGAGCTGTGCCAGTATCTAAAGCTTATATGCAAAGCTATTAAATGTATGAGTTCAAGATTTTGGAAATACTGCACTGTGCACTGCTTCTGTTTCTATTCATAATAGATTAATTTGTCTGCTGAATTTAGCAACCAGTATTATAGGGAGCATTTTTCATACTTTGCTTGAGTATCAGCTCACAAATGCATGTCATGTGGCCACCATTTGGTATGTGCTTTATTGGTTATGTGTTCGTATTTATTTCAGTTACAATCTATGAAGTTTTACTCTTGATGTCAATGAATATTGGGGGTTAAATTTGTAAGGCTGATAAACAGGTAGCCTAAGTGTTAGAAAATGGGATACGGAAATCTCAAATCAGTGTGAATTTTGTCTTTAATCCTCTTTCAATTCCTAGCAGTAAAGTGGAGATTATGATGTCTTCAGATCAAGTGTGTTTCATGAATCTGTGTCCAGTAATTTGCCATTTTTGTAGGGCAATGCCTAAAGGTAACATTGACACACATTTAATACTTTATCGTTATTTATTAGTGAGTCTTATCTGTCTCTTTCCATCAAGAAGTGGGGAATTGAAGGATCGCATTCCTATTTTCTGTCCCGTTTACAGCATTCTCCAATTCATTTGTTCCTACTTAGGAGGCCCAAATTAGCTGAATTTAATAATTGGCACTTGTTAGCACTTTTCAGAGAATTTTCGTGAACATACAACACTCATTTGTTTCCTGACTTATTCTCCGGCAGATTTGGTACTGATAAGTTTGGTGTGATAACAGATGGAAGAATAGTAGTAGTTGAAAACTGTTTGGCTATTTAATGTTTCAGGCATTACTGTATGGGAGTTTACTGTTTTGAGCAAAGTCCTGGATCTTTGTTTTATATTTGTTATAAGTCAGCTTCTCTAATACTAATACTGTATTTTTGGTAGGTGGGCACAAAGAAAGAGAAAAGGGATAAAGGCCTCATATCTTATGATTATGATTCACAAGGGGCAAGTAAGTCAGTTAATTGCTCTTTGTAACTTCTATGCAATGCAGTAATCTTTTTTTTTTTTTTTTACAAAATACAGCTGAAAGTACTAGAAGTGACTGACAGCTCATTGTTTCTTTATATATGTAGCTAAAATGGTCAGCAGTCAGATTGTCTTGTACTGATAGTAACACAAGATGACAGTTTCTGATGCATCCTGTGTCAAATATTTTCATGCTTTTCTGAGCAATGCAAATATTTTGTTCTGTTTTCTGATTGCATTATTGTGTCTTAAATGATCATTAGAATCATTTAAGATAGAACTTAATTCCCATTGTCTAATTTAAATGATTTGCTTCAAGACCTTTGTATTTTTCTTTTTTGTATGTTTGCCAGCAACTTTTTATTTTATTTCCAAGTAATTACTAAGAGAAATAGAGAAAACAATGCAGATTTATTTCTGTTTGCTAGACCTTTTCTCCTACAATTAAAATCTGCTGGTTTTCTTGGCATATTAAGTTTCTCTCTATATCCACCCCTGGGAAATCACAATTTCAGCTAACAGTAAACCTGTCAGTGGACTTTTTGGTTCATTTTGGATTTTTAGAGGATAAAAGCTAGAGGGAATCACGTGACTTAGCCATCCCTAAAAATTTGTTGGCATGTCACAAGTCTTTTATTTTGTGATTTTTGCAGCTTATGTGTCCAAGTAACTTGTTCCCATTTGCTTCAGTGTCAGCCTTCATTCAGTCTGTTTGGAATCTCAACAGAATTTTAGACTTCTTAATTCATCAATAGAGTTTTAACAGTTCATTAAAAATCTGCGGAATAGCTCATTTCTCCTCATTACTGTTGACAGTTGCAGATCATCTTGCTCGTCTTCAGATCCCACTGCATTTTTCCTTTGGTATAACTGTATAAAAATTGCCGTTTTAGAAGGTGGTCCTCTGTGTACAGCAGCTATTTAGAGGACTAGTTTTTGCTCAGATAAGCACTGGAAATGAGGACTTCCATGGCTTTTTAAGCTCGAGTGATATCAGTACCTTTTCTACACCTCTCATTTTTTAAATTTTGGAATGCTGAACATTGTAACCTAAATATTTGTTGTCAGACACAGCCTTTTGATCCAAGGAACAGGCTCTCAGATTTTTGAGCTAATAGAGTAAATTAGCAAAATTCAATATAATACATGTATAGATCTGTCAGTAGAAAGAGGAGCATGAAAGAAACACCTCAGCAGAAGGCTCCACTCTTGCCTATTGAAGGAAAACTGAAAATAAGAATCCAAGATTGGAAAAGAATTTAGGAGATGTGAATATTCAGATTCTTCCATATTAGTATCTAATATCTCCAGTTCCCAGCTTTCTCTATTCTTCCTTAACATCTTGATCAGTTTCCTTTATCTTTGTTTTGCTGATTGCACCAATGGCAAAATTGACTCAGATTTGTGGTGCAACAGTAGCTTTTGTTAGCTGGGTGGTGCAATTGTAGTCCAAGTTTTCAGGTGGAGTATGCTTAATGTTAACATTTTGGTGCTAAGAACTATGTTCAATTTAGATTAATTTTTATGTAGTCACAGAAGGAGAATATTTCTCTGACCTGTGGATGTATCCTTTCTGATCTTAATGTCTCTACTCAAATACTGCAATTTGCTGAGCACTTTATGGCCTTTACGTGAAAGGAGTGGTTCTTCTTACCACACTGTTCATTTCTGCCCTGGCCTCATTCCCTTTTGTGATAATCCAAGCATTTATGATGGTACGCAGTGAATTATTTGGGGAACTTACTATTTTGTTTTTAGTACTTTTTGTGTCTGAGTAAGCTATATATTGTGTGTTTACCAATATAAAAGGGGGGAAAAAAGACAATGTTCAATATTACTTAACTGCAGTATGACAAACAAGTTCTTAAAATATAAAGTATTAAACACTTTAAGAATTTTCAGTCAGATGAGATACCAAATATGCAACATGCAATATTGCATACAAACTTCTTCAGTTGAAAGGCCCAATTGAAATCCTAATTTGGATTTAGATCTAACGTAAAGATTTGTGCAGTAAATGGGGGCAGAGAACTCTTTTTGAAAACTAACTTAAGATCATATGGTAAAAGAATCATATCATAATCATATGTGGGAATGGAATGAACTTGTAAAGGACACACATAATTCAGATATTTCCTAATATCAATCTGTTGGATTTTTGGCAAATATAGTGTTAAAGCTGTGCAATACTGTTACATTTGAAAAGTCTTAATTATTTGCAAGACAGGAAAATGAGAACACTGT
Organism: Crypturellus soui; assembly: GCA_032275445.1. Lineage (NCBI taxonomy): Eukaryota > Metazoa > Chordata > Aves > Tinamiformes > Tinamidae > Crypturellus > Crypturellus soui. Next base: position 3,793,094 of record JAUBNY010000383.1, on the reverse strand, counting down.
AAAATTGTAACAACACTATTGTGAGTCATGTTATGAGTCTTGTACTCTCAGCAATCCATTGTGCTTCAATTCACAGGGCTAAGTAGGTAATGGAAATGATAATGGCAAAAAAAAGCTATTCTACTAAAATGTAGAAGTAGAGGTCCTCTTGTGTCAGGTCAGGAAGGATAGCAGCTCATTGTTGATGCTTTTAGATATTTGATATGTTTTCTGTCTGTTTTTGCAGGTATTTGAAATTTCCAATAATGTAAGTTATAGTAAGGAAGTTTCAGTCTAGCTGTTTGAAGTAATCATCTTGGACTCTTAAATTTCTTGTAAAAATTCAGGTATATTGCAGCAAGAAAAAGGAAAATGTGTCCAAAAACACTGTTTCATGTTAATAATGCAAGCATGGAGTGAACTTTGAGACAAATAGATTTGGTCCTGCCAGCTTCAGATATATTTGTATTTGTTGGTAATATGGAATTGTGCAATCTAATTCTGTGTTACTTGTTTCTTTTATAGTTGGTCTATGGTATGTTTATTGTGTAGAGGTCTTTACTTGCATGTTCTTTCCTGGAGAGATGATCCAAAGGAAAGTTTATGATCACTTTTTTTTATGTGAAATTCAGGAAGATGAAGCAGAAATCTGCCTTTCATTAAGTTTGCCCCTTTTTTTTTAAACCAAAATATTAACAAAAGTACTAGTTTTAGGAATGTGTCAAAGATTAAGCTCAAACACAGGAGATCTAGGATGAAAGCAAAAGGAAAGATAAGCTGACAGAGAGCTTTAATTAGATCATGAATAAACAATCTTGGATGACAAAAAAAGCAAGATTAAATCTTGAAACTAAAGTGTTATTTCAGTTGAATCAAGTTTTGGTTTAGTATAAATTGAATCATCAGGCTCAACTAATAAGTAATTTTTTTTTTTGTCTTACATACCAATTATGTCTAGCCAGAAGATGGAGTCAGAAAGCTTTTTGTGATTGTCAGAATGAGAGTTTGGGACCTCTTAAGGTCTTACTGATTTGTGGCAGTACAAGATAATCTGTTCTTTACAATACTGTGTGAATTAAGGATATGCGAGGACTTCTATCACTGGACTTCCTAACCTTTGCTCTGTAAATTTTTTATTTTCAGAAACATACTGAAAAGTCTAAAAACAAAACAAAAAGATCTTTTTAATTGAAACCATTTTTAGAAGTGGTAGAGGGCAATTTTTAATTGACCAAGGAATTTTGTGAACCATTAGTGTCCCTTAGCAGTCATCTATTGTAAAGACTGTCAAAGGGTGTAATGACTCTATGGCATTTTTAGGAAAGAGGTGTAATGACTATTGTTTGTGAGTTTTAAAGCATCTGCATCTAATACTGTTAACACAATAACTGGCAACTTGTAGCATACTGTGCAATCCACTCAGGAAATTGGGTGAATGAGTGGAGAGTGTATGTTGATTTTTTTTTTTTTTTTTTTTTTTTCTGCTATTAATCTTTTTGATTAATTAAACTTTTGGAGGAGTAGCCTATAATGCTTAGATATTTTGCCAGAACTCTGTTTAGGCTGGTGAACTGTCAGAAGTTGAGTGTTCTGTGAAATGTAGTTTATTTTCTTTAAATGCTCAGTGTTGGCAGGGAATCAAATCAAGCCCAGACTAGGTAACTTTAATCTGAGCTCTCCTGCATTGCTCTGTGTGCAGCCCTATTTGGTGGTCTCCAGTCAAAAAAAAATGTTCCTTGTATGTTAAACATTTGTTTTCCATGCAAATGTGCTATGCACTCACTCATTTATTTTCCTCAGGTAGTCCTGTGTGGTTTGGGAGAATGTAAAGATAACCCATCTTTTTTTTTTTTTTTAAATCTTATCTATGGGTCCCATCATGCAGCCCAAGTGATTACAGAGTCTTTGAAGTGCTTAATTCAGAAGAAGAGTAATATATAAAATATTTCTAGAATATTTTTGTCCACCCTATCCTGGATCTACATATCTATGTATCAGACTTGTTATGATGTGTTTAAATATTATAAAAGTCTCTTGTATTTGCACTGAAATCTCATAGCTTCAAACTAGCTACACAGCCTTTCTAAAATTATCAAAACTATCATCAGTATCAAAATATCTGCCAAAATCTTCGAATTGGACATCTTAGCCTCCTAACTTAAAACTTTTCTTTCAGCCTCTAAAGTGTGTTGCCTAGTTTTCTGATTAGTTTCACAATCGGTTTAAACAAAGGAGCATACCATATACTTTAATCAGTTGCAGCCGTTTTTAATAACCATTTATACATATGAGAAACTGCATTTTCTAGTTTGCCAATGTAGGAGCTTTTGTGTGGCCTGAGGCAATTAAGACTGCTTAAGTGTGATAGTGAGTGTTAGAACTGTAATAGTGTGAGTCAGTCCTAGTGTTTATAACATTGCAGCCTCACTTTTTTCAAGCACTGCTATGAATTATTGTTGATTGAAGAATAAATTGATTTATTTTCACTCTTCTGTAAATGAGCGAACATTTCTAAAGTAGTTTTTTTTCTGGTCTTAACTGATTCATTTTACTGAACTCCAAGCTGATCTTGCTTTTAGATATATATTTCTCTTTAGAGCTGAATTTGAACCTTTTTTAAAATGCAGTTACTTCAAGAAGATAAAATATCTTATAGCTATGTAAATGACTACCTGACTACACAAAAAGATTTTGCGAGATAATTTTGTCTTCTATTTTATCTTCCTGTTAAATACAAATAAAAGGCACTGTACCATGCAGTCAAATATTTATAATTTCAAAGGAACTTTTATATCCTTACCACGGAAATCTAGCATTTCCCCTGGACCCTTTAAGCAGTTTGTTCTTTCTTTTTGAATGGGAGATACCTCTATAGGTTAGTTTACTGAAAATATAAACCTGTATTTATGGCCTAAAACTTTGTAAATATTTATAGGTACTTTCACGAGAGTTTTGTCACTGTACAAACTGATATATGGGTGCCTACACATATATGTGTACATATTATCCTACATACAATTTCCTTCAAGATACCTTTTGTCAGGTGATTATCCCTCCCTAGTATCTTTTGAAACTATTTTGGTTAGGTTGGACAGAGAGTAGTTATCCTGAATAATAATTTTCCTATAAATTCCATGAAAATCTGAAGTCAGTTAAAGAGGCGAATGTCATTGAGAGAGGCAGAAGAAGTCACACAAGAAGAGAGGAATGAGGGTCTTCTGCTACGGGCAATTACAGTTTGCACCTCTAAGCTGCCAGGGAATCTAGTCTTAAGACAAAAGTTACAAAGATTTCCTTGGTTGTGCTTTTTGCAGAGATATTCACCCCACTTGGAGGAAAAAAATTCACATTTGCTCTTTTGCTATGCCCCACTGAGGTGCTTTTATTTGTGTTTTGTAAAGATGAGGTAATATATCATGACTGTATATTTCTTGTCATGTTACAGGACTTACTTGACTGTTCTTCATTCTTTAACCTAATATTTGTAGTGAGTTATTTAAGCTAGAACATTATAAAGTTCTTTAAATGGTAGACATTTTAATATGTGACTATTTAGAAGTTAATGGCAAGATTATTATTTCTACAGCCACAGGTTGTTTTGTGAGATCTTTTGTTTCCTGCTGTGGGAACAACAGGGCTTTGTCCTTGTAAACAGTTACCCAGTGAAGTTGTTACTGGATTTGAATTTTTGTTTACAGATTAAACAGAAGTGAAAGAAGCTCCAAGTTTGCATACCAGAGCTGATGCCTTTGCGGGGGGGGAACCTGACGAGGAGGGGGCAGGAATTGTGCCATTAAAAATATGGAAAAATAAATTGCCATTACTTTTGTAGCAGTCACTGCAAGGTATTTAAGCAGATCAGCATTCTTTGAAAATCCCCTAAAGCTTTTAGAAAAGATGTTTTGCAGTTTTTATTTGTAATTCTGTAAGTCTTTTCCTGAGGCTATGGTGAACCCTCTATGCTGTCATTCTTTTTCAATTGTAAATATAGTTTCGGTACTACCACTTTTGAACCAAATGCTGTTTCTAAGCGACTGCTGACGTCAGTTGGTGCAGTACAAGAAGGTTTGTGTGTTTATCTGCTGTGGGCAGACTCCTAGAAAAGACTAAAGTATGTACTTAGATTAGGCCAAAGACATTTGTTCTTTAAATAAGCATGCACACTGTTTGCAGTGTCATACTTTTCTTGTATTTTATTTTGATTAGCAGTTGTATCCTCTATTGCATATGCTACAGAGTCTAGTTTGCAAAAGACCATAGGGAAGGGTATATATTCTCTTTACTTTTGCTTCAGAAAAAGTGTCTTTTTCTCTTAAATTACTATGTTAAGTATACTATACTAAAGGTGCTTAAAATGTCGTAGCATATAGCTTTCACATACCTGGTAAGTTTTGAAGGTTAGAAAGAGGATGACTAGGAATGAAGTGATAAAGTTTTCAAATCAAGTCAAATGTGTTTACTTAATAGTTTATTTTTGGGGTTTGAGCACGTAGATTTGGGAAATTTGGAGTTGTGCTTTCAGAGTATTTAATTACTGTATGCTTTTGTACTAACTAACATTTGAATGTAGCTGGTTTAATGACCTTTATAAATTTTTCTTCATCCTGGATTATATTTTCAACGTATTTACACTGAATTAAAAAAAAAATACCTTTAGGAAAAAAAGATATGAATGTAACGGAAATAGTAGTGGGGTTGTGATCATGGTGGTTCAAAGATAGGCACTAGAAAGTTTGTAGGAATTAGTAGTATTGGATGATTTATTAGGATGCAATTGCAAAAAAAAAAAGTTTTTGTGGGCATAGAAAGCTCTCCGGGTTGGGAGGTAGAAGCAGCAACTTTCAGAACTAAATAAAAATTGAGAATAGTCCTCCAATCTAACATAACTTAGACAATAAGAAAACAATAGCAATTCCTTAGTGTAAGCAGTATATTCAAAGAACCAAGCTGTCTTTTGTGACTTATGATCCTGTAACAATCCTGTTCTAATTTTTATAAGCTGTTGCCACAGGATACTATTAGGTAATGGATCTAATTTCTGTAATGAAATTTCTAAAAATGAACCTATTTAATTTGTTTAATCATAGTTTAAACACTACTGTACTTTTTACTAAATCTCTGATTTAGTACTATACTGAGTACTAAATCACTCCATGATTTCAGAGAATAAAATATTTAAATTAAATTTTTAAAAACACCTGTAGTTTAACCATAATTGCCTTAACCTGGGGCAAAGCACCAGACTTTTATTGCATTTCCTAACTGCAGTACAAAGAATAGTAACTGTTCTGATTATTACCATCCTCTGTGCTGTCATTCTGTGAAGCTATAACAGGACTCAAATGCAAAATTGTCTCTTAGTAAATTTATAATAGACAAACTAAGAAAACATTCTCACTAGAACAGAAATACTAATGCTAATTCTTTTTAAATTTTTAGCATATTATTTTATAGATTATTACCAGCAGTCTGATGTTACTTTTGAGGAAATGTAATTTTAGTGTAGCATTCCAAAATATTAATGCTGCATTATTTTATTATACATGTATTTTTTGTAATTTTCCAATAATACACTGGATGTGACATGCTAGCAAGTAATACTGTATTGATGATAGGCTTTTTTTGTTTTGCTCATTATTTGTACAAGATTATAAAAAATATAACTTTTATCTAATAGTCCTTGTG
>JAUBNY010000383.1:3762664-3785301 GCA_032275445.1 Crypturellus soui | reverse complement strand
CATCATCTTTGTAGCAGGCAATTGGTAGGAGTCATAATAAACATTAGAATTCCTGGTTTCAGAAGAAATAAGAGTATTTTGGGCCAAAGTCAACCCAGCTTTCATTAAAGAAAGACATACTTCACAAACCTGCATGAGTTCTTCAGAGGAGTCAATAAATCTGCAGGTAAAAGATCCATCTGACAGGGTGCTTGCATTTCTGGAAGGCAAAACTGGGGAAGGTAACGTGGCTCTGCAAGGTGGAAGGAGAGAGCTGCAGAGTAGTAGGTGGCAGTCTCTAAAAGCTTGAGTGACAGAGCTGCCCTTTTCTGGCTGAGGGGCTCTGGGCAATTGAGCTGCCTTTACATGCTGTGTGTTTTAAGCTAAGGAACTTCTCGCTATGAGATGCTGCGGATGCCAGAAATTTAAGGAAGAAGAATTAATTGAGAACTATTAAATACTACCCTGCTTTTCCTTCAGGGTGTGCTTGAACTCCAGGCTAAGTTTTTTGCCATTTTTTTTCCTTTTTATTTTTGTTTGAGTCTTAACTCTTGGTGCTACAGTTTGCTTACCAAGTGTGTGTTAATTTTCTTTATGAAAAGAACTGGGTTTTTTTTGTCTGTTTGTTTGTTTGTTTTGTTTTTTCCTTCTAGAGAAAGCAGGATTGTGGGGAAACTGGAGACTGTTTGGTTCCTGACAAAACTTCCTTGTAGCTTTTTTTCCTCTTTTTTTTTTTATTTTAACCATAAAATTTTTGATTCTTAGGCTGCAAGACTAGAAATTAAAGAGAGATAGCCTTTTGCCAGGGATGTGTATTAACTTCACAAATGTCTGCTCTTGGATCAGAGAGATTTAAAAAAAAGATGTATTTTAGGTATGTGCCTGAATGATGCCTTTATATCCAAGTATGTGAAGATTGTACCATTCTGTGCATGATCCTATCTGAAGTGATCTTTGCCTATAATTTCAGCTCTGGGCTTGGGCTCTGCCCCAGATGGTTTCTTCTGTGCCTTCTCTCCCATGTCTTGGCTTGCCCAATTTGATTGCAGTAGGGATAAGAACTGGATGTGGGTGTGGAGTAGAAAATAAGTTGAAAAATATTAGTAAGCAGAAAAGAAGCTGCAGGAGAGGAGGTTCACGTGGTGGTGGGAACTGGACTGAGAATGGGATCGTTTTGGCTGGAGTGATGAGATGGACGTGCTAGACAAGGAGCCTGACTTACTATTGCTTGTTCTGAGGGGACAGATCTGCTGATAACTTGTTACTCCATCACTGTGATGACTTACGATGGAATTCAGGGGCTTTTGGTTTGCCAGCCAAACACTAGATTAGGAAGGGTGTAACGAATGAGCCAGAGGTCAAAAGAACAGACAGGATGGGCTTGTGCTGGGGGAGTGGCATGCTGCACTGGAGAGGTGGAATCTATTCTTATTTTGACATTGACTCTTTTGTGTTTCCGGGTAAGCCACTAGAATCTAACTTTTTCTTGGTGGTCACTAGCTTTGCGCCTCTCCCTGTGCATCCCTTCCTACTTTGCCTGCACTCCCAGAAAACAAACTGTGGATCTGCTTTGCAATAGTGTTTAGCAATCCTAGCTCTAGCCAGAGTCCGTCAACAGTACTTTGAATGTCTGGAGTCTATATAAATGGTGAAAGAACCTGAACATGCGGTTCTTAGGCACGTAAAATTGGCAAGGTTATTTTTAATTCATTCTATTCTGCATCAGTTAGTAATTGGTTAAGTATTCCATTATGAGTGTTTTGTAAATAATTTTGTAAAAAAATGTTAGTGAAGTATGCAGATATTTTTGGGATGAGCAGATACCTAAACCAGAGGAAGTTTTTTATTTTTTATTGAATGTTTTTGAGCAGCATTGTGTGAAGTGTGAAGATGTATACTGAATAACAAAGCTGAACATTGTACTCTTCCTATGGACACAACTTTGTTTTTCAAGTATGGCAAAATGTATTAGATACAGAAATTCTCTGTAAATCCCTCTAATCCTTCTCAGTGTACTGACAGTTCATGTTTCTTCCTCTATTCAGAAAATATAATGCTAATATGGCTATAAAAATAATTCTTATATAATTATAATATATAATCATTTCTATTATTACACCAAATCCTAGGCTACCTAACAAGTAAGAGTATTTCACAAGTTTATATTTCCTATGCTGAATTTTGAAAAATGCATTCTGTTATCTTGGTTCTGTGATGAATAACTACTTACAAGCATCACTGAAAAGGAATGTCACAGCTAATTAAACAATTGTTTTTCTGCAGTGGAACAAGTTCTGTCACTCATGAATTAATATCATTATTTATAATATGTCAGCATGTGACAGTGATGCTGTGGTTCTAAAATCCTAACCAAAATTTTTGATTTCTAGAAGTGTGTTGGGTATGTGCTGTGTTTGCGCTATGTATGTATATTGTTTATGTGCTATATGTACATATATTTTACAAATATATGAATATCATCCATTATTATCCATCAGCTTTTCATATATGACTATATTTCATATATAGTCATATATTTCAGTTTATATATTGGAGCCCCATGTGCAGTAAAACACTGTTGTTTTTAGGAAAATCAATCTAGTGATCAGAATAGAAAGAAATATCAAACTGTTTCCCTGCTTTTAGTATGGTCTGTGTTAATCTTTTATCCCATACTCATTTAGGTGTTTGGGTATGTTGCTATGGTGTGTTTGCATCTCTGTATGTCAGATAATCTGTGATAATTGCCTGTGGGCTTGCTTTTATTTCCAGTGTAATATGATATTCCCAGTGCGTGCTCTTTGAGGGATGATAACTTTAACTATCTTGTTTCTTAAAAGCAGTAAGGGGCTTCAGTTGACAAGTGGCAGATTGTATCTGCCACACAGTAACTGCTAATGAAGGGATCTGAAATAGTCTAATGATTACAAAAAAAAAAAAAAATCCCTAGGGTAGATTCAGCTTCTTGGGGAAATGCAGCAGCTCTTTTGAATCATGTAGTATCAGTCTAGTATGAAACTTTGCACTGAAACGCTACATCACAAACTTCTACTAGTTGAGAAACAGTATTATTTGCAATTCCTGAAATTATGAAGTTTATAGATCATGTAAATACTCAGAGATTAAGGTTTCCCAGACGGCTTCAGAAGAACAGAGTGGTAGTTCTGATTTTTTTTTCCCTTGAGAGATTTTTTTTTTATTTTGCATTTTCTTTTTCTTTACAATACTATTAGTCTGGGCTATTGCTTGCACACATACAAGAATGTTAAATGAATTTACATAAGCAGATCGCATTTAAATCACAAAATTATTAATAGAAATCTCAGCATCTATCTTTGGTCTAAGTACAGGTTCAGGTCACATAATATCTACCCACTTGATTTGACCTTTTATTCTGACATGCTAATAAACAGATTTAGCTGATGAATGTATGTCTAGCATTCACACTTTTTTTTTTTTCTCCCAGAAGATTTCTGCCTTTTAAATATATTCTGAGAGATTTAGTGAAAATGCTAAAGTCCAACTAATTGCTAGTTGGAGAGCAGTCCTCACTGTAGGAACAGGCAACTTTGTTATTCCTGGTCTTCCAAGTTTTGTTTTAAATTGTGGGGGGAAGACATCTTCTGACCCTTCAATGTCTGCATCAGTAAAAATATCATGTTTAGAATGATGTATTTTGTCTGCTTGCTATACAATGTGCTGATTTCTCAACAGTTTATTCCTTTCCTGACAGCCCTTAGCAGTCCGATTCTGATTCATTTACATGTTAATATATTAAAAAAAAGTCAAACATGCATCTTTTACTATCCGTAATCCCCCAGCAATTGCTTTTTACACAGATTGATGATGCAGTAATGAACCAGTTATGAGGGGGCAGCTCACAAATATAAATAGTCCCTTTTTACAAGACTTTTGCCAAGGTCAGCAGGAGGAGGGCGGAAGGTCAGAAGTAGCTCCTTAGCCACAATCACATCTGGAGCAGAAACAAGCTTGCTCTTTGTGTGTAGGATTTTGGCAGTGCTTGAGGCTTGCCAGAGTTTAGATGCTAAAATCCTGGACAATGGCAGAGAACTAAATTGTGCATACATTGATGAACTATGCGTGGACATTGATGAACTGTGCATGGAAAGTACAGTTTGTCAGCATAATAACCACTTTTCTGAATGCTCCCTAACTCTGATATCTGCATGTTTGGAAAAACAACTGTTACCACAGAAATACAGGAAAAGCCATATCCGATGAGCCTTTCATAAAGCAGTGATCTGACCAATAAAATATGACATCTTAATTATACAGGACATCTGGTGATCTTATGAGGTTCAGCCTGTATTTTCCTGTTCACAGAAGTGATATTAATTTATTAGGATTAGCATTTTTGGATAGAGTGGGGACTGTTCAAGAGAGCACTTCTGGCACTTGGTTTTGACCTCTAAACTTGTTTCTGCCTGACAGTGGCTTTTGAAAGAAAAATATTTTTGTTTTGTCTTTTCTGCCAATCTCAGGTAGCCTGTGTCATCATCATTTTATAATACGCAACTCAATTTGCATCTGAGTGGAAAGTAACTGTTTATTATCTCCAAAAGGCATAGTGCTAATGTGATTATTTTTACAGTTTCTTCATTTATACTGGACTTCAGTCTCAGGGGAAGACGGGGGGAAAGGCAATTCAGAGGATGCAACTGTTTTCTTTTTGCTGCAAGGAATGCATCCCAGTCAAGGAACATGATGGTGAGCGCTTTCTGAAAGAACCTAGTAGTTCCCTTTCTCTTCCGTTATCTTTCATGTTCAGCATGTTAACTACTGGAGTACATTAACTTTTTCAATTATTGCTGATCAATCTGGTAGTTCCCTGAGCAAATATTTTACTTTTGACAGTCATTATACATACCCAGTCTAGAATAACAACATAAAATGGAATTTCTGAATATGTGCTTGAGATGGGCCATTAGCTATCAAAGCTGATATTAAATCAAGCCTTACCCTGTGGAGTATCACCACAGGGTTAAATATGGAACTTATCCACTTAACCAAATTCAAGACCTTTTATATTAAAGTTCAGACTAATAGGGTATTGCCATATAGACTTGGGAAATTTTTAAGAATACTTTTACTTTTTTAAGAATACTTTACCCTTTGGCAGTCTGCATTTGTCTCTTTCTATAGGGGTTATGCATCTGATTCAGATAAATTGTTGTAGGTTAGAGAGATAATGAACATGTTGGTATATGACTAAGCACGATAGCACTACGGTAAAAAGACTTAAACTTGTCCAGCTTCTGCTACAGCAGATAAAAGAGCAGATTATAAACCAATCCTTATCTGAGATGGCGTGGAGGCAGGAGCAGTATTAGGTTATTGTGGGCACCACTTGCGCACGGCAGTGGCTTTACTAAATTACTCATTAGCCCCAAAGAATGGTAAGTTACCTTAGTTACTTTATCTGTATAGCTTGATACACCCCTAGACCATTCTAAATTTCAAATCATAATTCCATTTGAATTTAAGTTTCAGGAGTTGTTTACATACTTATGAGCACCATGAATATCACAGCATGGCACTAATCACAGTAATATTAGAAGCTGCAATCCTTTTAAGAGGAAAATTTTCCAGGAACTTCTTTGGGAAGAGCATTAACAGCCTCTTTCCAAGAAAGTTTATTCAATGATGAAAAGATGTAGTGTGAGCAATGTGGTTCTTATAGCTGTGAATCATCAAGTATTTTTTTTTGAAAACTATTTTGGATCCCTTCAAGTAATAGTGAAAGAAGAGCGATGGGAGAAGGTATTGGGAGGATGGAGAAATTAGCCTCTAGTCTCTCTCTGCATATCTTCATACCATTGGAAATATTATTCAATTAATATGTTTTGTATTCCCTTTATATTTCAGGATGCAATGCCTGTCCTAAAATCTAACAACCAAGAGTAATGATAAAAAGCAAACAAAAACTAAAGGTATGAGCCACTAATCAAGTAATGGCTATATGTTGTGATGGGAGCACCATGCTTAAGTGGTGTTGATGCTATTTCTGCCTCTTCCCCCATTCTCCCCGGCCCCCCCCCCCCAAAAAAAAAAAAAAAAGCACCATTTTAATTTTAAAGATATTCAACATGTTCAGGTATGGAAATACAGTTTTGACACACAGGTTATTATAAATTATGCATGAAGTAATATGATGAAGGAAAAAAATAAGAACTTGCCTGGAGTTTAAAAACACTTGTTGCCTAATCTGGGGCTACAGACATGTTGTGCACTAATCTTACTTCTGCAGTTGCTTTAAGTGAACATTATTTATTTTTTATGGCAAGCATAATAATATTAAGGATATTTCTGTAGTGGTATTTTCTGTATGGATTTTATTCTGCTCGTGAGTTATGAAGAGTGAACTTAAAAATAGTAATTCTACCTTTTATTTTTTTTAAATATTTTTAAACAACATTAGTTGTATTTTAGGAATATTGCGTAACTCAAAATCCAGAAAAGACATGGCAAAACTTAAAGAATTTTCTTGATATATTGGCAATTAGCACTGAACAACTGATAAAACCTACTCAACCGTTTTCTATTGAAATGTGACACAGATGCTTAAATGTGCCATTGTGGAATAAAGTTCACTTCTTATGTAATACTTTTGACCTTCCTCAGTTTGTAGCACTTTGATTTTCCTGTAAATGTGCTTGCCATTGTTTTAACTCCCTTAAATGTACAAGTGCCTATCAAAGGTGGTGGTGGGAAAAAGGGGAAACCTTATTCAAAAGGGAGCTTGATATTATGGATGACAAATACAGGCAAAGCATTTTTCAGTTATTTTATACAGTTGAGGTCTATTGTTATATTTGAATCCTGAAACTTTCTTTTCCGTAAGTGTAACATGATTTCCTTGTAGGATCCTTGCTGAAATGAATATCATTAAAAACTCTCAAAATGTTAATTTTTTTTTACACAGAATACAGAACACTCTCACTGTGCACAAAATACATGTTCTCTTTTGTTTACTATATAGAATGAATAGTAAGGGACTTAGATTGCTGCTAATGTTGGACAGTGTGTTTAGCAGAAGTACTGCAAAGTGGCAAGGGGAAGCCCATACCTGCGAGGCCAGTAAGATTGACTGAAAAAAATGTTGTTAGAGCTCTTCAGTATTTGTAATGTCTCAGCGAACCTTGTTTAAAAACATATCAGAACTTGCAAAGCTAAGTGTAGAGGTAACAAAATTGCATTGTAATTGAGGTCAGGGATTGCTCTTGTCCTGATGTGGATGCGAGGGGAAAGGCCTTGCTTCCGTGTGGTGTGGGAATGCCAGCAGTGTGCCCTGGCAGGAGAGCGACTGCAGCTCCCCTCTCTCCTTAAATGTTCCGTGTTGCAAGTAACAGCTGGTGGAGCCCATGTTTCCCGTTTCCCTTCTCCCTTGGTCTGCTAATGTTCCTAGAGATGCGACCTTCCTTGGGCTGCAATTCCATCCTCCAATCCCACGTCTGTTCTGTGTTTATCTCACTGAACTGAGTAGCTTGTGGTGGTAGGTGTAGGATAGTTACCAACCTCTTTAGAGTTGATTGCTGTTTTGAGAATCAAACTTTATCAAATTAGTTTCCATTTTATGAAAACTACTATGCTGTATAAAATACTTCATAGTGAACTTTGCAGAATGAATTTGTGCCAACAAATTAGAAGGTTTTTATCAATAATTAATTCTCTCTTTTGGGGGAGGAAGAAGGGGATAGAGATGACTGCTTTAGAGATCTCTTATTTGAGATTATTATTATTTGAAATTGTCTACTAACTGTCAATTTTTCCAGTTAATATGTCAAAACGTGAAGTGGCTCTGTGTGGATTAATATTTTAGCTCTACCACAGTCTACCTTTTTCCTAGAAAAGAGAATGTCCCCAAAGACTTGAAACATGTGCAGACTTTAATTTTCATATATTTTGACAATTAGTGAAAACCTTGTTGTGAACAAAAGACCATTGAAACAATTAATTTGGTATGCTACAGCTGTCAAATTTTACTCAGATGTGCCCAGCTTGACTCTTACAGGCCATCTGCCAGGAGGGGGGAAGAAAAGCAGAAGAACAAACAAGGCCAAACCCCAGCCCAGGCTTTCTGTTTGTCTGCAGAGGATTTCTTCATCACATTCTTAATTTCTTCATTTTTTTTTAAACAGAATATGTGAAACTCAAATGGTAATATTTGGAAGATGATAATAGAAATAATATTTGGCTTAATTTTGACTCGTGGGCCAAAATAATGTCACTTGCCTAAATATTTATTATGTCTATTTCTTTCTTGAATGATCAAGTACCTTGTGCTTTTAGAATGAAAAAGTGTTGCATGAGTCTTGGGATTTTACTTTTTTAAGCAATTTTCCTGCAATATAAAACTAAATATTATAATTTGGTTACTACTGTTTTTAAGAAGTCTCGCTGGCTTTTAGGTAAAATGCAACATGCCACCTGGTTCCTATGTAAAAGCTGCTAAGTGTGGCGGAGCCGCACTGAAATGCTGCATGTGAACATCGAGAGTTCCTGCAGCCTGTGTCATGCTGCGTTGGCCCTGTTTTGAGCCCCCACATCCAAAAATGCTTGCATAATTGGGTACTGTTTTGTGACTTATTGCTCTCTTGGGGATATAGTTGCATGTGAGCCAGATTGGCAACTTTCCCAGCTTGCATCACTGGCAGCTGTTTTGCTTGAGGCAGATGGCTTGGGAGAGAGGCACCCATAAATTATGGCTTTGCTCCTTTTCTTAAATCGTTTTGTGAGAGGGAGAACCTGATGAGATGACGTTTTGAAGTGCCTTCTTGTACACTCTACCAAACTGTGTCAAAATAATAACTTTTACAGTAGTCTTTTGTAAAAGAATTCTAGAGAAGTTTAAACATTATAATAAAGTCAACATGACAATGTTCAGTTATATTAAGAACCATTACTTTACCTTTTCTAGTTTGTGCCTCAAGGAGACTGCTGGTGATCATGCCTTCCGCTCCTCCAGTGAGCTTCAAGAGCTACCTTTACTATAGACTGCTTCTGAAATTCATATCTCTTAAGTATGTCTTTGCACGTGTTGGAGAATTATGCTTGAATTGAATTCACACTTGAGGATTACAAAGAGGAAACATCAATAATTTCCTATTGCGGAAGTCCTAAGTGTTTAGACTTGATGGCAAGTTCCTAAGGTATTTGGAAAGGTTTCTAAGTCTAACTTGGGCCCAGCGAGGGCTCGGATTACTCAGGGAGAGAAAAATGGTCTCTGACAGAGAATTGATCTCTAACAAAATTTATCACAAGGCAGTTTTCCCTTTTTCCCTGAGGAAATAAACATCTTTGGTAGAGGTATGTCAGAGCTTTAGGTTTCCTAGAATATTGTTCCAAGCTGCTTTCATACTTGAGATATTATTAATTCTTTGTCTCCTTCTCTTATTTCAAAGAAGTCCTTGCTAACATCTAAGCTCACAAAGTGGTTTAGCTTTGGGGGTAATGAGAAGCATCTGTTTATTTTTGTTTGTTTTTCCTTTTTTTAAATGTTTATCCAAATGCTGGATTTGCTTGTTTCACTAGTGAGAGGAAATGTTGAAAAGTAATGGTTGCCTTATTTCTCTGCTAAGCTCATTATGTGTTTCCTCCCAGTTTGTGTAAAAGATACTGTGCCTATCCTTGTCAAGGAGCGAAGTGCTTCTGCTGTGACTTTTGAAAATAATGATTTTTAGTAATAATGTTGATTTGAGACAGAAGGATTTTTATGTGCATTTTCTGTACTTTATAGAGATGAAATGATTTAAAGCACTTGAGTTAGGCTACATATGACATAAGAGCAAATATTTAAAACATTCACAGATAAACACTCTCTTTCAACTAAAATTACCTTCTCTGAAAATTCCCATATTTTTCTCTCCTTAATAAAAATAAATAAATATATAAGGAGGGATTTAGGGAGGGAAATAGTCGACACTAAAGTAGACCAATCAGTAGTTATGGGCTGGATGCAGAAATTTATTACATTAGGTTTTATGTCTTCTGTATATAAAGAATACAAATGATCCCTTCAGGCCTAATATTCCATGATTTCGAGTGTGTCTCCCTTTTCATCTTCTGCCTTTAAAGTTTAGCCTGGCTGTTGTTCTTCACTGCTAAAAGAAACTTTCAGCAGTTAGTGGCGTAATTGCACCGCAGGAAACATGGAAAACCTTGTCACCACAGAGCTCTGGAATAAGAAAAGGAGAATCCTGCCTGTGTGTGTTGAGATGTAGTTAGTAAGGGGTCTTTAGTATGTGTTACACTTGATGGCTGCTACCTACCTAGTTTTCTTCTCTGAGCAAGAAAGAACCACCACAGTGAAGTGCAATAGTACAAATCAAAACTCTGTAGGAGAAGGGTTTAAAATTGCATGGTTTTGCTTTTTAAACATGAAGACAGGAAAAGGAACAACAAGAAAAGCTTTTAAGAATTTTCACTTTTACTCGATACTCTTTAAATTTTGAATTTTTTTTTTCTATTTTTTCTTGACATCTATTCCCTCCTGATTAATTTCTGGATCAAAATCTCTGGTTACAATTACTGCAGTTAGTCTATGTCTGGCTTATTGCCCTCATAGATCAGCAAACCTTCCTATAGAAACAAATCCTAAGTTGGACAGTATGAGAACAGAAAATGAAAAGGAGAAAAAAAAAAGAAAGAAAGAAAAAAAATGAGAAGGGCAATGAAAGATAGTGTAGAAGAGATTATTATTTCTTTTCATATATTTCTGACAAAGTTCTGTCAACCTATTTGAGCATTTTTGAGCTTATGGCTACCTAACTTTGATTCTGTTCTTTTGTCTGAAATATTTTGTTTTGTAATTTATATTTAATTTGAACAGCATCTGTGATATAAGCTCGTGTGTCAATGGTTTTATTTTTAGTTCTATTGGAAAATTTAAGTAGCATGAATTCAACTTTTTCCTATATACTTTTTCATATATATGTGTGTGTGTATATATATATATATATGTGTGTGTGTATATATATATATATGTGTGTGTGTGTGTGTTTCCTTCTGTATTGAAATCAAGTTGGCATACTCCAACTAGATTATTGGAGTAGTGCTCTGTGTGTAATTTTTAATGTCAGTGGTGTGGGTATTTTAATTTGTTCTTTCTGTCATATTAAAGAAGCACTTTCATGTATTGTCTTTACTGTTTTCTCCAAAAACGTGTATTTGTAGAGAGGTACAGGAATATTGATTAACTTTTTTTCTTTTTTGAAAAACGTGAGTTGCAGATCCTGCTTTCCGCTGTTCTGCATCAAGGCAAAGGAAGGACAAAGTACTGCCAAATAAAAATGCATTTTATAGCCACTCCTTGCGTGTTTTGGCAGCTGTGTATCACAGTGCAAGTATTTAGGAAGTATGAAATCAGACTGGGCTCTGAAGGAAGAAAAGAGTGATCACCACTTTTGAATGGGAATTAAGATATCAATTACTTTGGTTATCCTCGCTTCAAATTGTTCCTTCTTGAAAATAATTTAAATTGTGATATTTGCACAGAAGATTTTGGAGCGCTAGGCATGATTAAAGCTTGCATGATTCAGAGGAATATATATCCTTTGTTTGAAGATAGGCAGTTCTTCAGTTCTCCTGCTATACTACCTACCAGTTTAAGGGAACATGTCTCAAGTCAAAAACTGGACATGATGGGGAAGGGACCTCAAGGCTCTGGCAATGCGGTGCTTTGTCACATTACATCTTGTAGCTTTCTAGAAAGAGAGACTAACTGGCATGCTTTTCAGTGAGTGCTGTAGGGTGGTGCTAGCCAGCTGTAACTGCCTTGCAAAGGAAACTTTCACCGACTCGGCTCTTCCAAGCTATCCCTATGATTTTACAAATTCAATAAGTGAGTTCAATGTTGAGCTTCTGTTTCTCAGGAGCCCTCATCTGTTTTGGTAATTGCTTGTTTTACATTAATTGAATATGATATCACCTGGTCCACCCAGCCCAGGCTTTTTATCCTTGATTAATAATAGTAGTAGCAAATAGTTCAGCTTAAGGTTTTTCCCTCTGAAGTTCCTTGCTGAGGTCTGCCAGTTTACAGTTTGGGCATCCTTACCCCCAGGTTATGGTCAGTAGCCATGACTTGATTGGGCCGTACATTTTTAACATCTTCAGTTATACTTGGTTTCTGTAGCATCCTACAGCAGTAATTGCAGGATTTAATTATGCAGTATGTGAGAACTCTTCCTTGGCTCTTTTTAAGGTGCTGTCAGATGATTTAATTAGATGGCCTTCATTTATGTGCTCAGGTACAATACTGAATAATTCTTCCTTATAGACCTTCTGCACAACCTTGATAACTTCATAGGTTTTGTCATGTCCCCCTCGTCTTTGCCCTGAAGGTCCCCAGTCTGTTCCCATGGTATAAAATGAAGGTTATGATTGGTTATAACACACTATAGATTTTATTCTTTTGAAGGTTACTAGAGTAAAATCGTATCTAGCATGTGTTGAATCAGGATTGATTAAATATTTGATTATTTATTTTGGCCAGTTTTCTTACTCGTTTGGTTTTTGTGTGCTTTAGAAGGTATTTGATTAACATAGGCGTTTTGAATGTCATAAGTTAATTGACACCATTAATATCCTATAATAGAGATAGAAAAAAAAAAAATCTAAGTGGCCCATTTCAGAATAAAAGATGTAATTAAGATGCCGTGGAAGATATTTTTATAAGTATTTATTTTAGAATCAAACCTGTAGTTCTTTCTGTAATAAAAAATATGTTCCTCTTTAATGTATAAGCTATATAGCTTTCAGTTAAAAAAACAAAAACCTGCCCAACTGTTTACTTCTTTCAAGAAGATCATGGATCTTTTTATAATGTAGTGGCAAATTGAAATGGCCTGATAGGTGTGTGCTTTTGTATTTGGGGATTTTTTTGTTCTTGTTTGTTTGTTTTTAAATTCTTAATTTATCATTGAGATAATTTTTTTTTACTCAGAAATTGCTGGTAATTTTAACATCAATGGATATTCTATATGAAGTATTTAAATTCTTGGGATGTTCTGCTTTAAAACAGAAAAGTGCTCTAGGTGGCCCTGCGTGTGCAAGGATGTTGGACTAGATGACCTCTAGAGGTTCCTTCCAACCTTAGGCATTCTATGATTCTAAGATAAAAGTATTTATAGGAAAAGATGCAACTTGTGACATGTATGCTGAAAAAAGTTTGAACAGGAGAATGGAATATAATGGAATAAAAGAAGCCATTGAAGAAAAGAAATGGGAAACGTTGGATACGGAAGGAGGTTATTTTTCTTTTCTGGAACTGTACCTTGAGCCTACCATATTAGCAAGAGTGCAATTCAGCTTAGGTCTGTGTAAAGTGAATTATTTTCAGAAAGATGTGCTATTACATATTACATAAAAATAAAACATTTCATAAAAAATTGTGAAGTTTGAGGGGATTTTTTCTTCTTCTAACCAAAATCTGAACTATAGCTTGTTCAAGCCTCAGTCTTTTGATAAAGTGCTTTGTTGCAATTAGTTGATTAGCAATTAGTTGATTATTAACGGCTGGCAGAGGCATCTGCAAACTCTTTCCTAGATTGATGAGTTTGCCGAGAGGCAAGGTGTAATTATGTTTCTAGTCTCCTTGTATTGCATAGGGAATCTCTTGTGAACTTTGCAGGTGTCGGGTAAACATAACATAAATGGTTGTCTGTGCAGACTCGTGGTTCAGGGGACAAAGCACATCTAGTCCAAGTAATTTTATTTAATCTAGACTTCTTTAGTGAGTAGGCATCATTGTGCTTTTTTTTGGTCATTTGAAACAAAAACAAGCATCAAGGCACTACCATATAGAAAGAAATGCAGAAGGACTATTTATCATGACTACCTGAGAGGTGAATTAACTCTCTATAGCCTATAGCAACTTGCATTCCCTTTTAATTCTCTGTTTCTGAAAGCAGTCTATCTAATACATTCTTTAGTATTTCAGTATGTATTTTTCTCTTCTCCAAGAGGTATCTTTTTCTGAGCTTCCTGACACTTTAGTCAGAAACTTGTCCATTAAGATTTTTTTCAATATTTAACTTGTGCTAACACAATTGTTCCTGCAGTCAGACTCATAGTTAGTCTTTCATCTGCTTTAAAATTATTGCTTTTAGTTTGTTAGCGTGAGTAATTGAGAATATAGTTAAATTCCTGTGTATAGCTTCCAACTATAGCACTGCCAGAGGGTTTGTTTGTCCTTCATGATGTAGCATCTTTTTAGTCTCCTTGGCCATTTTCTTTCAGCTTGCTTGAATCCCTGTAATTTCATTGGGCCTTCATCTTCCTTGATAGAATGAGTTGTTTAAAAAAAAAAAACAATGTGTAAAGTTTGCACCTTGTGTCAATTTTGAAAATACAATTAATACAATCATTTAAAAAGTGGTGCTGTTTAGCAGATTAGAAGCTCTGTACCTGTGAAAGCACTAAGTCTTTGAATCACCTAATCAAGAGCAAGTCATTGCTGGGGGATTTGGAAGTACAATCACTTGACCATACCTTCAAAGTAGGTAAGATCTGTGCATAACAGTCTATATTAGAAAGGTGATACTTAAAGTTGCTCTGCTTTATTCCAATATGGTAAATTGATAGTGTCAACACACCAGTAAATGCTCTAGCTTTTACTATGTATTGCTTTAAAGCAATGTCAAATTGTAAATGTGAAAAGGATGTTTTAGGAACAATTTCTAGATTTTGCTAGAAACGACTTTAAAAAAGGATTATAGGTTTCAGGTGACAGTAGAATGAGTGCATAATACAGGAACATGACAGCAGCTGTACTGGACTGGAGAAGTAATCCACCTAACACTATTTTTTTTTCCCTTTAATGGTGATTAGAACCATATGCTCTGAAGAAAACAGCTTATATGTGCAATTAAAGGATCTGCACATAGCAGGCTTTTAAACTCTACCCTCCCTCCCCTAGTTGCCATGAATTACTGGTTGGCCTTTACTCTGAAGTGCAAATCTGACAAAACCTAGAAGGAACAGGAAATGACCTAAGTGTGGTTTTAGCCAACTTTTTTTTTTTTTTCCCTCTCATTACCTACCTAAGAAAAAACTACTTTCCCTTGATAGACAAAACACCTTTTATAACATTTTAGAAACTTTGGAAGATTTCATAAAATAGAGATGGGAGGGCTAAGTAAACATAACAAGCAACCAGAACACAGAAAGTTTTCTAAAGTGTGCAAAGTGGAAGCTAACCTGCCGATTCTCCTGTTTTCAAAGGCAGAAGTAAAATGTCTTCTAAAAATACTGTTTTTCTATTTGCAGGGTTTAAATACTGATTTTAAGAATAAGCAGGCTGAAGACTTACTTGAATCTTTTGTGCCGCAGTGGAATGTTTTTGCTGTGCTTTCATAATTATGCTGTGGATGGGCTTATTAAAAACAATATGTTAGCATCCTCAGACTCTGAAGCTGATGTTAAAATTTTTTTAGGTGCAGTTCTTGATGGTGTGTATTTAAGGTTATTGTGAAATCTGGTGGAAATGCTGTAGTGGTTGGACATCTGTGTGTTCATGTATGGCTCTTAAATGTCTAGGCGAAGATACTATAGGTACTATGTAATGTTCAGAGTGCATGTTGCTAAATCTGTTAAGGGGAAGCAAGTCTCCTCTGTTGGGATAAGATTTTAGATTTCATACTGCAGTGAGTGCTTAATTTTATATGAAGGCAATGCTTTTTATGAAAGAGTGTAAGAGCCCATGAATAAGCCCAGGATAGGAGAGGTAAATGTTTAATTTCAGTGGAGAGTGCTTAGGCTTCACAAGCATGAAAGACTGTGTCTACTTCACAACCTTCTGGCCATTTTATCCCCTTGCATTAATAAATTATATAGACTCCAGAACTAGGTAAGTATTAGAATCTGAAGAGTATGCTAGTTATTTTGTTCCAGCATCATTTTCACAAAAGTTTTAGTGACTGGTAAATTATCATCTTGATTCTAGGTGCCTTAAATATCATATTCAGTATTTTCTTAGTATCATAATTTGTTTTGACTATGATGATCTGTCTACTGAAGTGGCTGCTGCTTGGTCTGCAAGGTTTCACAACTGAACTTTATCGAAGTAATGCCACTTCTGCTTTACCAGAGTTATACTGCAGATGCATCACTTGTAGTATTGTGCTGACTATATATGAAATACTGAGTAGCGTGCTCCTTCTCAAAATCTGGCCTCTACGCAGGGAGAGAGAGAGATCTTTTAAAATACTGAAATAGGACTTACAGGTTACAGTGTTTGTTTCTGTATCATTAAATTATATTGGTCGACGAAGCTAATTGATTGTGAACTGTTATACCAGGCTGAAAATAAAAGCAATAAATCTAGTATCAGTCTTGGCTGAAAGACAGTCATGAAAAAAATGGATATGTAGTGTAGCCTTTTTCATATTTAAAGTTTAATTTCTCATATGGTTGTAGAATTTTGGTTTTGAAAGAGGTGATTTCTAACAGAGTTTCTGAATCAAGTTGCTATGGAGTTGCTATCATTGTTTAGCTAACTCTATGCTTGGTTGCTATGGAAATACTTATTTCAGGAGCTAATGCCTAATGGTGTTTAACAGATGCTACTAGCAGTGAGAAATCTTTTCTGTTTGACCAGTGAAGGACTGGGTCAAAAGTAGAAACTAATTTTATGTATTCATTTTTTCTCCATTAAAATTTTGGATCATGGAGTGCTAATGGGTGATGTCAAGCAGGTCAGTTTTTCTTGTGCAAAAAGCATGCTGGATTTCCTGAATAAAAAAAACTTTGCAGCTACTTAGTTTAGGTAGTCCTTATGTTGTATGTGCCTTCATATGGATCACACATGTCAGCTTAAACTGTGTAGCTTATTAGTTTTTTGTGGTTTACCTTAAGTTAAATTATTTGGAATATACCTGTATGTACTTATCTATCCAAAAGTATTCTGTCAAGCTTTAATTTTTCTTAAAGACATGGTTTTAAATGCTTAGTGTACTTTTATAGCAATTTCAGCGCTTTTAACTGAGAAGAGGGGAGAGAAAAAAAAAAAAAAAAAGGCTTTTACTAGACCTAAGCTTTAAACTAAAGTTTAAGATGCATTTTAAGTTCCACTTTGGCAGAGTGGACACCCATGCAGCAGAGATGCAAGGAGATTCCACTCGGCATGGCTAGCACTCCCCTCACATAGGCGCTCTGTGCAGGCCCTCGCTGCACCAGCATGGATATTTTTCAGAAAAGTATTTTCTAGTGATATGCCACTTACTGTCTTGCCCCTTTCTTAGTCTGTTTTTAGTTTAGTTAGACTACGGACTAGTCAAAGGAGGGCTTATTTCCTTTTTCTTTGTAACAATTTACATTGCTTGTACCCTTTGGTTGAACTGGAAACCATATTAGGAAAGGTCCGTATCACGGCAAACATTTTTAGCAGGTGTTTTCCAATGTTGCTAACAGTACGTGCTTTCTAAAACAGCCAGACTGAAATTTGGTAAAATTAGGTTTGACTAAGCATCTATTGAACTGAATATAGTAATTCTTCTGAATATGGCTGTGGAAAAGATATTGTGTGCTTTTTTTTTTTTCTTTTTCTCTCTCTCTCTCTCCTCTCTCTCTATTGCAGTGAAGGAAATTCTCTGCATGGGATTTTAACCACCTTTTTAGCCTACTTTGAATGACATGTTTCAGTTTGGCATAAATGCATTAGCAAATGTTGGAGGCTGAGTCAGAAAAGGAGTTTTTGTAAGGGGGTTCATCTTAATTGTGTTGATGGTTGTTTGTTAAGCAAAATGCATGTTCAATTTTCTTAAGGTGTTTTAATTTGTTTGCCTGGCAATGGAGCAAGGAATACAGCCGGGTTCAAAGCTGATCAAGCAATCTTTTAAAAAATTGGGAAGCGTATTCCTGCATGGCCCTGCGTGTGCAGGGAGGTTGGACTAGATGACCTCTAGAGGTCCCTTCTAACCTTAGGCGTTCTGTGATTTTTATGATTCTATTCCTTGATCTTCGGATGCCCCAGAGTGAATTGAGCTGGAGGACTCTAGGATTAAAGTGAGGCTGCTGTGAGAGCTGCTCCTCCAGGCTCACGGGTGCTTCACTATCCTCCTGTGCTCCTCCAGGCTCACGGGCTGCTGGGGAGGGCTGGGGTCCTCACCTCGGCAGCAGTTCATCTCCAGCGTCAGAGCCCGCTCCAGCTTTGCTTGTTTTATGAGTCCTGTTGCTCCTAGATCAGGTGCCCCTCTTGGGGGAGGCGAGGAAGCCTGTTACGTGCAAGTGGGTTACAAAATCCTGCTGTTATAGAGGACAGCTCTTTCTGCAAAACATCTCGTGCTTGCAAAATCAAAGATTGCTGAGACTCAGCCTTTTTTAAGGTCAGTTTGCTTTTAAGTAAACTATATTTCTTTTTACTCCGTTATTGCTGTAATATCAGTGCAGCTTTGGGATTTTTTTGTGACTGTTATTGGTGGTCCAAAGTTAATGCAGTTCTGACTCCCCAGAGAAAATGCCAGGAATACTCTCTACTGAATATTCCTGAGTGAAGTTAAAACGCATGCAGCTGAACTAAGCCAAGTCTAGCAGGTACTGAGAAACTAAGTACAGTTCTTTGCAGGTAGGTTTTGAGTAAAATTCCATGTTACAGAGCAAATATTTTAAACAGAAACATTTTTGTGAAGAAGCAGAATTGATGAGCTGGTGGATCTCAAACTGTCTCCCACGTTTGTCCCTCGGAGCAATCCTGTTCCGCAGTGAGTGTCTTAAGGAATATACTGCTGGGCTCTGTGCCTTTCGCAATGAGAAACTGGTTTGAGGGGCTT
The DNA here is from genome assembly GCA_032275445.1 of Crypturellus soui. Lineage (NCBI taxonomy): Eukaryota > Metazoa > Chordata > Aves > Tinamiformes > Tinamidae > Crypturellus > Crypturellus soui. Next base: position 3,766,537 of record JAUBNY010000383.1, on the reverse strand, counting down.
GGGGAGGCTTTCTGGATTTGAGTGCCATCTTGTGGTCCAATATAAGCATCCAAGAAAAGGTAATAAACCCCCTTTAATTATTACCCTATAAAGATTTAATTACCAAAGATATTTACCAACTCATATTTACTGTGGAAAAATATTCCCTGTGTAGCGATCTCCATTTTTTGCCTAGTAGAAGAGATTGTAACTTTCATCCCACAGCTTTTATCAACTCATGACATTTGCCAGTGAGTATTTTTTCCCCTCTGCAATTTCAAGCCTTTTTCTGTACTACAACAATGCTGAAATAAAGGGGCTGTCACTCAAGAGTCTAGGACTGGACCTCTTTAGTCTTATAGATTGACCTCCAAATTATAACAATATAGACTGTGTGTCTGTATATATACAGCTAAAATGCTGAATAAAAGAGATGGTGCCATTTAAAATAGCTGCAGTTTCAGGACTGGTTCAGAAAAATTCTGGAGTTTGCAAGGGTGTGAGTATTAACATCTCATTTACAACAAATCAGCTAATGCACCACAGTTGAAAGAACAAAAATACTAGAAGAGCTGAAGGGGGAGAAGCCTTTCTGGGTCCCTCAGTGGCGGTTGCGAGCAAGGTCATGCACCTGTGGGCCATTAGTGCCAAAGGTTGCTGTTACAACTACCAAAAGCCTAAGGCTCATGTGGGGGTCTGAGCTCTGCTGCTTTCTGAGTCAATAGTCAATGAACCAGATTAACATAGTCATCTCTGCCGTGCTTTGGAGGACAGATGGAAACCAAAAGATTTGCCTCTCTGCAGGAACTAACTGTCAGTTGGGAAAGGGAAACTTGGAAATGGAGAAGCTGTTTTTTTTTTTTTTTTTTTTAATGCAAAATCATTAAGCTGGGTAGCTCACTTTAGGGAGGATGAAGCTTTTGCTTTTACAATGATCTTTTTAAAACCAAATGTGCCGTTCAGTATGGACTGGGCCTTCACTTTGTAGCTTCAACTTTTTTTTTTTTTTTAAAAAGAAAACTTTATGTACAAGGAGAAGGTAGTTTTATAAACTATAACTATAAATTCTTAAATTCTAAATTCTTAGATTTAGATCTTCTTTATGTAATGTGACCTCTGCTAGAGTATAACCTAGTGCCAAGTTAAGTGGGTACTTAATGATTTTAACTGTTAAGTTTACATAACAGTTGGATGTTACAACTGTTACCTTGAAAAACACAATGTTTAATGGTGGCTGTTTGGAGAAAACAGAAGAGAAAAGGTTGCCCTTGCCTGACTGATGAGAGGACATCCTGTCTTTCCTTTTTGACACTTTCTCTATTCTCCTGGACAAGTTCCAGACTAAAACATTGTTTTACCCGTGAGAGAGATGTTAGACATAGAAGAACAGAAACAAATATAGCTTTGGCCCATTAAAATCAGCAGTCTTTAAAGTCATTCTGCTTAATATGAACAACCAAGCAAGGGTATGGGTACCTTATCTGTAGCTTATTGAGTTATATTTACATTTAATTTGTAAATGCGATGATTTGCATGGCGTGCATTTATCAAAGAACAAGTAGACCTTTGTCAATGAGGGTGTTTTTAGTGGTTGACAAAAAGTCATGAAGTCTGAGCACTGCAGACATGTAAATTTCTTCTTTTCTTTGTATGTTGTTTTTATTTTCGGTCAGTGTAGAAAAAAATGAAGTGAGTGTAGCTGACGTATTTGAAGCTGATAGTATCTTCTGCTTGTGTTGCTGACGTTCTTCTGTGGCTCTGGTGGTTTTTATGAAGCTATTCAGGACACGTAGATTTGTAACCATATTCAAACCGAGACTAAAAAATTCTCCTGCAAGAAAATACTTTTAAAAATACAGCAGATCTTTAACCCGAAGCATTGGGAAGGTTCTTTGTGTTCTCATTATGCTAATGTAGATGTTTTCTGTGCCATATTTACAATATTGTTACTGTTTGAGTAGCTCTGAAAAATAATGTAGAATAATTGAGAAATAGTAAAGAAAAAATTACATCCTCTGTCTTACTGTTGAGAGGAGGTTAATATTCATACAGCTAATATAAAGGGCCACAAGTCCGTGAAGTTCATGCAGTAACAATAACTTAGGTACAAATCACTGAATTAACTTTTTCTTTTGTTTGTTTGTTTAGATGTCCTTTGGAAAGCTATTATGTTTACTTAACTTCTAGGACCTGATACTAAAGATACTATATTTCATTGGACTGACAGAGTAGCGAAAAATAATAGTCGCATGTAGCCTGGCTGTGTAAACGTAGCAGGTTGTTTGTTACTGAACACGATTAGTGATGCTGGACGTGCGTAACACGAGGCTTCCCGGGGAGCTGCTGCAGGGTTACTGAATGGCGAGCAAACAGTTCATGCAGGGCAGTGGATTTTCATCAAAAGACTCACAGTTATATTCTAGCAAAAAAACAGACTAGAAATACTCATAAAAATCAGTTTAGGAAAAGGCAGTATCATTCAGAGTGCTAATTTTATCAAAGTCTGTGTGTGGAATGTGGAACACACATGGAAGGTAGATGTAGGGAAGTGTATGTACTCACAGCACAATCAATGGAAGTATTTATTTGCCTCTTCTGTTGCATGCAACTGATATTTAGTATCTTGATTAGTGATGGAGATATAAAGGAATATTAAAAAGATGACCTAAGACTTGGTCTCAGTAACAAGAGTTGTATATTGGGAAAGTATTTGGGCAACATGGCAAAAAAGCCGTGGTACTAGCAGAGAAACCAATATAATTGTCTATATGCAGTATTTCCTTCCTGTTTATGGGTTCATCCATATTGTGCATATTTGAAGCGACGGTCTTCCCCTAGCTTCTCTAGGCTCTAAAAGGCTCTAAAAGAAACAATGGATTGTCTAAGTTTGTCCTCTTGAAAAACAAATTTGTTCTGTGAGCAGCAGAAATAATAAATTTTAGTTTCTAACTCTTCCTATCCACCTTTCATTTTTTTACCTCTATCAAAGTACTCCATCTTCCTTAACTTCAGTACTTATTTTGTCCTTTTTTCACTGGAATATTTCTAAGTATGTCTTCTTTTCTTCAGTTTTTTTTTGAACTTTCCAAAGGAGAGAAATAGCTTATGGTCAGACTGCAATTGATTAGTTTGGGTTTGTAGCTAAATGAAATGTAAATACTGAACTCTGACTCCAGCTTTTCCTTTAGAGGGGAAATGAACATGGTTCTCTCTCCTGACACTCTCTTCTCACTCTTGTGAGTCACAAAATGTACAGGAAAGTGATAATTTTCTGAGTTCTATTTGTCTCCCAAATTTGGTGGACTTTGTCAGTAACTTCAGAAACTTAGGTGGAAGAGAGAAAGGGGAAGAACTGGAGCGAGAGGTTCATCGCTCGCTCGTACAGGCTTCCTTTCCTTAGTAAGGCTGTCTAACCACGTGCGAGACCTGCATCAACTTTCATGGGGTTCTTGTTCACGTGCACGCACTCACCCTTCCTGGCCAGAGCTCCCTAAATCTCCTGGACAGTGATTCCAGCACCCGCATAGTGAGTGAACATGACTGAAAATTGTAGGTTCAGTCCTACAGAGCTTATTAAAAATCTCAGTGTTTTTCTAATGGTGTTTTAAGATTCCAGAAATGTTTGTGGAAGCATTATTTTCTATCATCAGGATAGAATGGGAGACGTATTTTATATTGCATCGCATGATTAAGAGTTACTACACTGTTGTGTTTTTTAGTGCTAACATCCTGGTATTACTCTTCATTTTTCACAGATGATTCTTTGGGACTGGGATTTGAAGCAATGGTACAAACCCTATTACCAGGTCAGTCTATTATGAATTCTTTAAGATAATGTGATCAAGTAGAGAGTTCACTGTGAACTGTCAGATTTCAGGTTTTCTGTTGAGAACT
>JAUBNY010000383.1:3695339-3722696 GCA_032275445.1 Crypturellus soui | reverse complement strand
GCACCGCACCGCACCGCACCGCACCGCACCGCACCGCACCGCACCGCACCGCACCGCACCGCGCACGGACTCACCGCTCCCCGCGCCGGTAAGCAGCGCGCCCCGCGCCGCGCCTCGTCGTCGGGCTCCTCCCGTCCGCAGTGCGTGCAAGGAGCCCTGCGAGAGAGGCGAGCGGAGAGCTAAGTTAGTGGCCGCCCGTGACCCGCAGCGGGGAGCCGCGCAGCGCCGCAGCCTTGGCCGCGGGGAAGGCGGTGAGGCCCGTGCGGGGCATCAGAACTTTCTGTTCTCGTGAGCAAATTCTCTGAACTTGTTCTTTTCCTGGTCTCGGAGTAGGGATGCTTTTTGAAACTGCCGTTATTTAATGTTTATAGTGTAATCTGGGTGGGATATCGGTGTGCTAACAGTACCAAGGAACAAGTGGTGTCAGGTGAAGTGCTACCAACGGCGCATGCTGCTTTCTTGTGAGGCTCTTTCCCTGTAACTACGCCTGTCTGATCCATTGGACTTGACACTGTGCACAGGCAGAGGAATCTTTTACATGAACTTGGGGATGTATCTGTTAATTAAGTACTACCAAGCTGCAGCTTGGAAAAGTGGCCTTTTTAATCACCTAACAGCTCTAAGTTATTTTGAAATTCTGGGAAAATTGAGGTAAAAAGTAGGAAGCAAAAGAAATTGAAAGTAATAGAGGAAAAGGCTATTAGCGTCTGTGCTACTTGTGTGTCAGCAAAAATGACCTCTCTAGCAGATCTTACAGGAGGGAGAGGTCTGGAAATGGTAATTGCTTGATGTACCTCTTTGTTGTAGAGAGGAATCATGGTTATGCTGAAGATTTCATCCTTCCTTGCTGTCTATGCCTTGGTTGTGTGCCAGATGGACAGCTTCCAGGCAGCCCCAGTCAGGTAAGAAGTAAAGAGGTGGTCCTGTTGCTGAGCGCTTCATCCGAGTGCGATGGAAATACTTGTGTTCTGTAGAGATGTAAAGAAACAGGCTATAGTAAATGAGAAAGCTGAGTTATTTTAATACTATGATACTATGCCTTTTTTAATGACATATAAAACACTTAATGCTGTGCATGCACGTGACGTGTATATTCACACCCGTGAAAGATGCTGTCAATAGCACACATGCCACCACCTCTCAGCTCCCGCTCTCTGCAGAGGTCCTCATCACACTCTGTTCTGCTTCTCTCTGCCTAGATCTGGCTTAGAGTCCGTGACGGACCGAGTGACGCTAAGTGATTACGAAGCTCGGAGATTATTAAATGCCCTGGTGAAAGAGTTCATACAGATGACGGCAGAAGAGCTGGAGCAAGCCTCTGAGGGGAACAGGTAAGGACGGTGGTCCCGGGGCAGGGAGGAGGGCAGGGGACCGCGTGTCTGATCTGCACCACGAGACCCTCTGCAGGCTGAGACTTCCCTGTCTCTGGGGTCACGGGCAGCTACGCTCACTGACTCTGCAAAGGACGCTCCTGCAGAGACACCCTCCCTGCTGCTGTCAGGGGAAAGGCTTCCAACTATTAACCTGCTTCTGTCTGTCTCACAACTGAAACTGCAGGGCGATTTGAGCTTGAATGAGGGGGGTGTGTTAAGATAGGACAGCACAAGGTATGTTTCCCTAGCGGGAGCGCTAGTAACCACTGAGCCACCCTTGGATTCTCTGTCGTGCAAGTGCATGCTGTGGTTGAGCACAGAAAGCCCCGAGCCGGAGCGGGTGCTGCTCCTCCCCGTGCACGCAGGGCGACAGCATGCGGAGCGCTCGCGTGGCCCTCGCCGGGCGCGTGCCGCGGAGCATGCTGGCGGTGACGAGGCTGGACAGCATGCTGAGCACCCTTAAACTCAACCCCTGACCGAACAGCATGCCGAGTACATTGAAACTAAAAAAACCCTGTGCCCTAGTTGCTAGCAACTGAAAAGCTAATTAACCTGCCTTTGGAATGGAAGTCTTATTGAATTGACAGAAAAACAGCACATCCCTTCTGACTGCGTTTGTATGGACCTTCCTTGCATGGAATGTGATGTGGGGGGGTTATTTTCTTTCAGTTTTGTTTGTCTCCTGACTGTAGTTAATTGTCTATGGAAGAAATGCATGATCATGCATGTTTGAGACTATTCTTTTGGGCATGTTTTCTTTCCCCCTGCAGCCTGGATAGACCCATTTCCAAGCGCTGTGCCAGTCTGAGTACTTGTGTGCTGGGCAAACTGTCTCAAGAATTGCACAAATTGCAAACTTACCCTCGCACTGACGTCGGGGCTGGAACTCCTGGAAAGAAACGGAGTGTGCTGAGTGACCTGGACCATGACCGCTATGCAAACTATGGGGAGCCCCTGGGAGACAACTAGACACGCTTAATTCTGCCCTCTCCCCTTTTTTAACTCGATGCATGTGGATCTAACTTTGATTGCTAACTTTGCTATCTTCTTTTGGTTCTGGTTTTGACAGAGAATGTTTGAGGTGGATCAAATGTTAGGAAGCCAGCATACATAATGTTTCTATCAGCCTAGGGGAAAAATAAATAAGAATGAACAGCATTGCCTTGAGATCTCAAATAATTTTTCTTAGACATTCATTTAAACAAACAAACTAGATGAAGCTCTTCATTTCTGGCTACTAAATGTACAAGTAGACTTTTCTTTCATGCCTGCCCATGCACTTACTCAATAAACCTATTTTTCTATAAGGATTAGATCTCTTTGTTTTAATTACTTGCTCTAGATAATGAGTTTTCTAGGTAAGACTAGAAAAATTAACAAGTTGTCTTAAAGCTAGAGAGAGGCAGTGCAATGCCAGTAATTCCAGAATAGCTGCAATAGGCAATAAAGTACAAAGAATTTAAAATTGGATGTTTATACACATGCATTCATATGCATTGGTGTAATTGGGCAAGCATATAATGCTGTTAGCAAAGCTTTTAAGAAGCAAAGGAGTTGAAAGGCTCAGTTCAAAAATGTTGAAATACAATCTTATTTAAAACTGAGTACTGAACACCTCCAGGTAAGAATTTATTAACTATTTTAATTTTTCATTCTCATTCTATGACAGGTCTTTACACTAGTATATTCTAAGTCCAAGTGTCTTTTAAATACCACATGGGTGAACCACAGTTTGGGATACAAAAACAGGTTTTTCTTGTAGTACTTGTGTTATATATGAGTTTGTATCTAGAAATGGCACTTTCATTGCTGTTCCTCACAGATTATTATTTTACTGTTCTTCTGTAGCACCTCTCCTGTAATCAGAGGCCTGTCCCAAAATGGTTAAGATGTTACAAGGGATACTGTTAATGAGCTCAGTTCTCCAATGTACATTTAAACTAAATCCTTCTGCCTTACCACCCAAGAAAAATCTTCAGTAGAAAACCCTGCCAAGCAGGGATAGTATGAACACGTATGTCACAAAGTCCCCCATCTAACAAAATAGTTACACCCAAGCTGAAGGCACAGAACCTGTGTGCAGATGTGCTGCTTTCCCCCAGCAGCAGGGGAAGCTAAAGGTCTAAAGGAAGCGGGCATGGGTTCGAGCCTGGGACTTGGACATACTTGGCACCACTGTCAGCCGCAGGTTCTTGCTGGTGGCAGGGTATAGCTTCGGTTGCTGAAGGCCGAGTTTGATGTAAGACTTCAGTCTGATTGCTCAAGAAAGAGGGCTCAGCCACCTTTCCTAAACTGATGGGGAGGAAGAAGGGAGAGGGATAAAACACAAACAAACAAAAATCTTTCAGAGCTTGTGAGCTGAGCAGGCTGAGGCTGGCAAAGCCCACTGCACAGTAAGCTGCTTTCTCTTAAAGAACAATCCTTCCCAGCCTAACAGCCCATACTGAAGTTCTGTTGCATTCGGAAGATATATTTGGGACCTAACTTCTTGTTTTCCTTCTGAAGCAGCGTGACGGCCCAGAAGAGGGCATGCAACACGGCCACCTGTGTAACCCACCGCCTGGCCGACTTCCTGAGCCGCTCAGGAGGAGTCGGCAAGAACAATTTCGTGCCAACCAACGTGGGCTCCAAGGCCTTTGGCAGGCGAAGAAGAAGTACTCAGATCTGAACGGCCGAATGCTAAGGTGAAGCTGGTAAATACGTTGCAATAATACCCATACAGTCTGTAGCCTTTAGAGTTGGCAGTGGTTTAGGCTGCGGCTCAGCCAGCAGAACTTATAGTGACCATCTCATTAAAAACTAGGTAATTAACAAGTTAGTGAAGTGCTAAAAATCTATCTTACTTAAAAGAGCTTTCATAGATGTACCACTGAAATAACTAGCTTCACAGGGCCCTAAGCAAGCAGAACAATTTGAAAATATTTATTCATTTTTATCCATAGCATTCATTATCAACATTCCTGTAACTCTGGATTTGTGTCTTTCAGATTGTCATGAAACTGAAAATCCAACTCATTTCTAACAAAAGAAACTCTTCTCCATAAATCAAGACAGCCAAAAAGAAGATTAATTTTGCATCCTAATATTGAAAATGTTTTGTTTAATACAAATGAAAACTCTTCTGTTATGTACAGTAAAAGAGATTATAGTTATTCAAGTTAAATTATTGTATATTCTTTTTATATGCAATTCTATTTCAAATAAAATGTGACAGCATCTATTATTTATTTATCTTGTAGCATATATGTGATTCATGCTATTTATTCTGGCACTACTGCCAAAACTCGGGGATTATACTAAATTGCTGCCTGGCAAGGCATACGTGTATCATATGGTGTGCTATGCCTTGATGTAAAACACCTAACCTGACTGTAAAGTATGTTTAAAAAAAAACAAAAGTCACTATTGTATCACTTGTGAATTTAAGCAGACATTAAAAAAGTATTTTAGATACACTTGGGTTGAGAAACTGACTTTTTATTTGTACACTCCTATTAAAACACTTGACTCTAATCCAACCTCATTCCATTTCAGATGGTGTATAGGTCTGCTAGAGCCTTATTATGTACGAACTCTATCATTTAAGTCAGGTATTCAGAATAGAAAGAACACTTTTTATAAAGGAGTAGCTCAAAGTTATCAGTCCCGGATACCACTATGTTAGACTTTGGCTCAAAAAAAAATAATTAAAAAAAAAAAAAAGCTGCAGCTCCATTCAGTAAACTGAGGGAGACAAACTGCCTTACCTAGGGGTTAAGATAAAAGGCCTTAGTAAGTGATACAGTCAAGGTGAAACAGCCTAATGTGCTTAGTAATGTGGGGAGGATGGTGGTGGTGGTGTTTCTACATTTGAAAAGGTGAATGGGAAAGAAAAAGGAGCTATAGCAAAGTCCATTTTTCTTTTCATGAGACAGATTCTATTTAGGGATCAGGACTAAATCATTAGAGTGAGTGGAGAAGAGGATAGCTGGAACAAATCCATGGCTTTCTAAGTGGTGTTGCCAACTTCCTCCTCAAAGCTGCTGCTTTTTCAGTTTAGGAGCTGAGTCAGATATTTATTCGGATGTGGGTTGTGTTCCACAGCTGGACCTGCTTCATTGGTTCAGATGAAGATCACCTCACTGTGCAAAGTAGAAGTTAAGGTTCTCATGATATTTCTGTCTATCTTTGCTGCAGGTGTAATAGCAGGAAGAGAAGTACGGTCAAGCAGATGTAGCCATAGCCAGTAAGACCGTTCCCCTGATGATACTTCCCACTTGTTTAACATGTGGCTATGGTTTTACACCTTTGGGAGCATCTCAGCCCTGGTAAGTCAGTGCACAAAGCAGAGCTTACAGGAAAATAATACAGTTTTTAAGAAATTTCAAATTTTAAATGCATAAAGATAAGGTGATTTCCTCTTAGCTTCAAATTTTGTTGTCATATGTAGTCTAGTGCTTCTTCCTATTTTTCTTGGAACTATCTGAAACTGGTAATAGCTTGGCATGGTGTTACTAGTATGGTGAACAACTGTCCTCCATTTGGGACAGGATCTGGCCAGGTTGTCTGTAGAAGGTCCAGCTGTGAAGTTTGGGGGCAGGGAGTATTTTTCCCTAGGTCCCAGGCGTTTATTCAGTTTCCTCTGCACATGGTGCAGATCACGTCCAAATCACGCAGGAATGTTCACCTCGCTGACGCTCTGTCAGTGCAGTCTCCAGGTGCGGGCACTAGTTGGTCTCTTGTTCCTAACTGCACCAGGCAACAGCCCGATCTGCTCACAGTTAAAACGCCAGCCCGCATTTTGGGAGGAGTACATGAAATGCAATGGTTTGTGCAGTAAGAAGCCAGCCAAAGCTTTCTTACTCCTTAATACCTAAAACTAAGCAGCTTGTTGTTCCTATTTACAGCCGTCCTCCAATGAGGCATTTGAGACTTTCATGTTCTTCTATAACAAGCCGTCTCTACTGTTTAACAAACTTATGAAAATTTTCAAAGATTTCCTCAGTCTAGTGTTCTGTGCCAACTGCAAAATTAAGAGCCTACAGCTCCTGCGTGCAAGGAGAGAGAGCCAAATAGGTCTTCTAGTCCTGTGGGAGTTCTTGACAAGGGAGCTTCCAGGTGGCAGCAACTCTTGTCAGGATTCATCCTGGCCATTGATAACCTGTGTCAGAAAGTATTTCAATATAGAGAATTGAGATTCTAGTAACTTTGGGTATTGGTTCTTTTAGTGACCTTTTTGGAGAAAAAAATATTAAACTTTTAGTACTTTGTTTTTTCTCCTTGGTGAGAAATATTTACTTTCCTATCTCAAAATCTTTTCCTATAGTAACTTCCCTATCAGGGCATCAAATAAGTATGCCTGTAGAGGCCCACAGAGGGTCATAGCACTACGAAAGTAAGGACAAGGGGGAATTTAGTGAGGACTCTTCTGTCTTTTTCCATGATGTGAAGAGATAAAGATCCTTCACAGCAAAACTCAGTTGCTCAGAGCTTTAGGGAATAGCAGGTTATTATTCAAGGAAGACAAAGCTGGAGGTAGACAGCATTTTTTTAACATTAAGGTTATGGATGTGGCAAAATGAATTCAAAACCCATTACAAGCTGTCGATTATTTTGATTGACTTTGTGAGCAACTGGAAGAAATTGAGAAATTGCTTCCATTTTTCAAAGTCCTGTTCTTAATAAAATTTCCCAAACTTGTTAGTTCTTAAAACAAACAAACAAACAAAAAATCCTGAACTTCAGGAGAAATTCTCCTGAAGAGAATTAATATGCTATATGGAGAGTTTCCATTGTACTTACCTTTCTACTTTAACTACATTGCTATACTAAACATACCAAGTGATAGAAAATAAAATGTTAGTGCAGCACGTGGGAACATTTTTTAAACACAAGTTATTCAGTTTTTGCTAACCGCAGCCAAGATAATATAGAATAGACATATATGTGTTTGCAATCTTCATTAAAGTTGTATTAGTCATTATTAGTCATGCTTATATTTTGTTTCTAATACTTTTATGTGTTGTAGGTCTGAATTTTCTTTAATCTTGTGTTTTTTCTTTTTTTTTTAAGATGAAGGCTTTGGGAAGCAAACTTTGTGAGACAAGACAAAGAGGTAAGAAATTTCTGAGAAATAAATACGTGAAGAGTCAACAACTTCTTGTTGACTCTCGTTATGCCACTGCAGAGTCCAAGGGCTTTTATTTTGCCTATGATTTTTGAGGTTTTGTTTTCCAGCACTGCCATGAGCAGCAGGATCACGCGGGCGCAGGGAAGGTGATGGACTTAGCCCCGTCCTCGCTCTGCGCCGCAGACCCGCTGCTCTCCCGAGCGCCGCCTCTTCGCAGACAGGCAGTAAGAGGCACCACCTTGTGGCCAGCGCGGAGCCACCGTACAGGTGCGCAGGGACCCTCGTCCCCCGAAACACTCCCGTGCCTGCCCCGGCTCTTGCTTGGCAGGTGGGTGCGGAAGATGGGCTAGTGGAGGAGCTAATAGCAGGGCCCTGTGTCTGCCACCAGTGTGAACAGAGAGGTGAGAGAAGTTCACCTGAGCACTATTTTAGGGCACAAATGGCCTCCTCCTCTGAGATCCGACTGATGTTTTGGTTCAGGATCGTGAATCAGGACACCGTGGTAGGCAGTGATAGCGCATCATTTTGAAGTGACCTAAGCGGATTTTCGCTGTGCTGCTCCTCTGCTAGTTTGATCCCTTTTTGCCTCTTCTGCTAGTGGAATTTAATTCATCTTCCTGAAAGCTTCCATCATCTGCAGTGTAAGAAAAGAGCAGAGCTAATGCTATTGCTTCTGACACTGAGCACTGCCAAAAGCAACTTTTAGCAGGCAGCAGTAAATTTTAGTATTGGTTATCTAATCCAGCATTGTCATGTATAATTAGCAGATTGAATGTTGGATAGTTTCTGAACTCTTCTGGGTAATTTAGAGCTGTGGATTTCTCTCTTCCTTTCTATATGGATGTATTGAGCTATTGCTGAAAAGGAGTACTCCTGTTATAGATGGATTTGGGCATATTAAGCATGATTTCAGCAATGTCGAGCGCTGACAATTTCTGTCCTAGCTGGTTATATTTATTCCTTCGAATAGCCAGGTGCTGCTGATGGTGCTGGAAGGGGGACACGAAACATATATATCTTCTGTTCTTTTACTGTTCTAAAATATATAACATCCTTCCTGAGCTCTGCACAGAACTGTCCTTTGCTTTGCATTCTCCTTATGCCTTTTACATTTCTCCTCTTTTGCAGAACGTGTCCTGCAGAAGAATATAGAACTCTTTCAGGAAGTAACTTATGCCAAGCATCGCGATAGCTTCTCTAGGAGCTTCTGAACCATCCCAGGAGTAGTAAGAACCATTGCAGCGCTTATTTTTTTATTTCTATTCTTGGCTTTATCACGCTTTGTGTTATGTACCCATTACTCCTTTGGCTGGGGTTGAGGTGTGATCCCTGCTAATTTATTAGTTTCAATTCCAGAAAGGCAAATGTGGCATTTACAAATTTGAATGCATCCCTCTGGCAGCCTTTTTCTTCTTAATATGTGAGCAAACACTCTTCAGTCCTACTTATTACTTCATTACACTTAGATTGGTATTACACAGAGGTGATTACACTGGTTCTAGGCCACTTTTCTATTTACTGATGTTATGTCGTATTTCTTCTTTTCAATGTCTTTTCCTAATAGTATCTTGTCACATTAGCACATGAGGCAATCTGGCATGGCACTCAGTATCCATGAAATACAGTATATATCAAGCACACAAGAAATTGATTTGATTTCCCCATTGCTCCTTGAGGGTTTGCAAATCAATCTTCTATGAGCAAAGCACCTCGCAAGGAGTGCAGTCAGCCCACGGGGAGAATCACATATGGTAGAAACAGGGGCAACGCTTCTGAATAATTGCTGACACGGAATTTAAGTAGAAAGAGGAAACTGCCTCGGATTCAAACAGAGAAGGAGGGGAAGAAATGAGGGCTTTAAACACTGACCGATTTTTGTAAATGGAAGGTGTTGGATGCATTAAGCAGCAGTGTTTGCCAAGCTGCCTACCAGACCTGTTCATCGTTTTTCTGAGTGGCTACAGGGAAACACACTAGAGTGCAGGAAGGTGGAGAGGGCAGTCAAATTATTGTTTTCTTTGCATTATTTTGTATTTCTTACCCTTGTTTTTTATCTCCTTCAGCACTGTTTGAGAATTTAGATTTGGTGATCCCCTAGTATCTCCAAGTGTCCGACATGGGTCAGTTGAGGATGTCTCGTTCTCCCTGACACGAAGGACAGGTGGGTACACCCCGGGCAGCACGTGGAGGCACTGCGGAGCAGGTGATGTCCCATCGCGGAACACAGTGTTCCCGCCCCTCCAGCTGGGAACTGCCGGCACTTTCCCTTGTCTGCCGGGCGGGCCAGGAGGTGCCCCCTCTGCACCCCTCCCTCATATTCATTTTCCCATTATTCTGCTGACATGCTTGAAAGGCTGTTATAGGTTTCCGCTGTCTCCTGTTGTGCAGTGAGCCAATTATGCTAATTAGCATATATTCCTAAAATAGTTGCATAGATAGATTATAATTTCATTTTCAGCTCATAATATAACCATATCTGAATTGAAAAAAACATCATTGTTATTATTAGTAGTAGGCAGGAATAGCCTGTTATCATAAAAGAATTTGAAGCAAAGTGAAGCAAGTGTACCAATGGAAGCATTGACCAGTGCAGTAGCAGTGCAGTGACTTTCCAGTGGACATGTAGAGTTCATCTATGGAAGAATTCCTAATAGAACTGTTTTCAGCAAATCAGTTCTCCAAGAACTTAATTATACAATGCTGCAATGGACATTTGTGTGTGCACATACACAAATATTTTACAAGCAAGGTCTTTACTCTCAAAGATTATTTCCTCTAGGCTAGAAATTCCTTCTTTACTCTTCTATAATAAGTGTTAAAATAGTTATAAAAATTCATGGCAATTTGTCATTTTGATATAATGAAGAAAATGAAATGGAAGAAGAAAAAAAAATCCTACCCGCAAATGCTGGAATTGCAGACTTTGAAAGAAAAGCATACAATGCCTACATATAATCAGGTAAATACCAAATTATTTGAAACATTTTTCAAGTATTGCCAAAGTAATTTTTTTTGTACATTTTAAGCACAGCCCACTTTTCATACCACATTACTGGTAAAGTTACACATTTGTTAAACATACAAAGGTTTTGCCTGCATATCTGGCCCCCAAGCCTATATTCTTCAAGGACATTTCTCCCCACCCAGGTTTTGCTCTCCTTCAATCAGGCTTTCAACCTGCTGGACACAGTGCTGCTCTAATACACTGACCAGCAAATATTATTATTTAAGTGGATGCTTTTTGCTGTATATCTATCTAATGACCTGCCTTAACTGTAGTGCCCTTTGTAATTACATCAGGCTAAGAAGTAATAGACTATATGTCTTACATCTCACTCTTCTCTCAAGACAGATATATCTCATTTGTGTAATTCAGATGGCATTTCTCAAGTGTGTTACAGACCCTTTACAGCAGTCACAGGGGACCCTAAATTGATGCGCCTTTAAGGCCCATTTATATTGTCATAGAAATGTAAAGTGCCTTTAAACTAAATGAGAATTTAGAATAACATTTTCATGTCTTTGTTTCCATTTTAAGTAAAAACTGTGTCTTGGAAGAAAAGAGGGAAAGTATTTTACTTTTCTGTTTTCATAAGTTTTTGTTACTGCTTACAAATTAAAATTACATAGATATATTCAAGTTAAGAAAAGGAGCAGTTAGTAAATGCATCTTCTAGAAGCTAGAGGGCATAGGAGACATAGAAAGTCTATGGGTGGAACTCAGTTATCAAGATGTACGAGTCAGAGTAATTTTCTGTTGTTTTTACACAAAACATCAACTGCCATTCAAGTTGAAACTAATTTTGTTCTCCTTCTTAAGAGCAGTGGTTGAAAAACTGGTAATACGTAAATTTTGATTAGTTTTGCAGTTACTCTAGAGAGAAAAAAAAGCTATTATTTGTAGAGCTAGTAATCTAAATGAAGATGGTGCTTCTATCTCAGTACTCAAAGCAGTTCAGGAGTAAGTTTATGCTCTGCATGACCTCCTACTCTTCAGCATGAAGCAGGCTGCTACTAATAATTCTTTTGAAATAAAAAGTGAAAGGTAAGTTCATGGGGCTAGAGGAACTGCTATCATGCAGAATAACCACAGCCTTCAGATTTTTATTCATCCAGCTGCTCTGGTCAAAATATTTGGTAACCTTTTTTTAACCCCTTCACCAGTATTTCTGTGCTAGCGAAAATCCTGCTGTTTCACGTTACGTCAGTATTTGTGTGTGGGGATACTGGCAGACACTTTACAGTACAGCCAAACTTTACTTTGTTTGCATTTTGACAGCAGAGTTCACAGGGTTTGTAATACCTGAATGGTATTACAAACAGATCAGCTTAAATTGCCCTAAGTCGCCTCCACAAATTGGCTTCTCCAAATTCCAATTTGAGGTAATCCAATAGTAAGAACTTCCCGAGTTTACTGTGCTTTACCCTGTAAAGGAATCAAGTAAAAGAATCAAGTATTGATTAGTTTATGTTGCATTTCTTACATTGGTTGACTTCTAAACAGAAAATCAAAAGTACCATTAGCTTATAGGACTCTAACATCAAGGAAAAGATCCCTTCTGGCCACTGTGAACTGCTGCATTTTCCATGGATTTTATGTCTGAAGCCAGACAGACGTTGAATCACAAGGATGATATTCCAGTAAACAAAACAACCAGTGGAGTAATGAAACTCCACTGAATTATTCATTGAATTCTGAGTGATGCAGAGACAATTATTACAGTGAACACCCCTGAAGACGAGAGCAGCACCACAGGGGCAGCGCTGCCCCTGCTGTTTACCTGACCTGTTTTCCCAGGTAGGCATTTGCAAAAATGAGTACCTCGTGTAAATGAACTGGAACAACTGCATTTCATAGCTGTCCCTTACTTACCTAGAAATTGTCGATATAATTCCAAAAAGTAGTTAAGTGCATGCTCCAGTGCCACAGGCATCAAATTAATGCATGCTGAAGTGCTATGCTGAAAAGCAACGGACTTGAACATATCTCTAAAGAGAAGCACATCTTCAGGCTTGCTGGCTCAAACCTGACGACGCTTCCTAATAAATGTCACAGATGAGTGCAGGAAAACAGAATACATCAACACAGAGCTGATTCCAAAAACCACTGCATACTAATAAATAACTTTAACCTATGAAGCATTTTCCCTGCAGACCTATGGAAATCAAAGAACTGTACCACCTCTTCAGAAAGGTATAGTATCCCGTATCTCGAGGTACAGTACTCCTACTGCTCTTAAGGTTTACCTATTACTAGTAGCATGTCTAGTGCTGAATACACAGAGGAACTGGGGTGCAGAATGTCCTGGGGGGGAGGACAGCTGTGTCCATAAAGCTGAAATCACCTTTCAGATAAAAAAAATATTTGGAGGAATAAGCGGTGCTGGATGGGAGCTAAGGCTGAAGCCCGCTGATAATGCTGATGAACAAACTGGCAATTCTGCCTACAGTTCTGGAGGAAACTTTGTAGCAAGGGGAAAAAAAAAAAAAAAAAGAATTCACATTTCAGAATGAAGTTGAAGTCGGACCTTTCTACCGTCCCATGCTCAAAAGCCCAATACAAACTTCAGTGGAAGAAATGAAATCTTCAGAAACCTCTTAGTGATATGGTTGCTGACATCCACTTGTGGCAGAGAAACACAGGTGGGGAGAATCACGCTCTCAGTTTGGATTTGTGCTAGACTTAAATGTGGTAGTGATGAGCAACAAAGAAAATCCAAGAAGAAAATGGTATGTGGTGCCACAGGGTGTGAGAAACATGCAGTCCAGGAGATCTGAGGAGTTACAGAATACAGTTCACGGTGTAATGCCGACACTGCGCACTGAATAAGGCAAAATCTTGTAGACAGAATATAAGCATACGGGTCAAGACAGTGTTTTAAATGTACAGTAACAAGAAAAAAGTTCGAGTAGCTTTGTGTCCCTGCACATGAGGTCTCCTATTTCCAATAATGTCCTCTTAGCACTGTACTAGTAAAAAAATGCAAGTTTATAGTAATATTTAGATTAATTAACTGACATCCATTTTAGATGTCTGGTTTTCTTCTGATGATGGTCACTGCTAAGAGCTGTCGCACTACTTGAAATACACCAAGAACAAGATACAGATGTTACTTGACCATCAAATGTCACAGAACATTTCATTTCTTATCCTTCTATTCAGTGTTTGTTTGTTTAATATCATTAACAATTTATTACAATGTTTTCTTCTTGTCCTTCAAGGAGAAAGCAAAGCTTATTAGGATTCCTAGTAACCTGGAGTAAAATTTAGCAAAAGAATCCATGATACTTTAACATAACAAGCTGAAAGTTTTTGTGGCTTGCTACTGGATTCCAAAGAATGTGTCTGCTGGAATATTTGGCTGTTTAACAGCATTTTTTTCCTGATAGTCATTGGCAGAAGACTGATGATCAGTCCTAAAAATACAGGTTTTAAGACAGTACTATTAGGCTCATGTGGTATAAGACTGCTGCCTCTGGATTTTCTGCAGCAGATGTGCATTGCACCTTTGCTAGCTCCTGTCTGTGAGGCTGCCTTGCTAGGCAGAGGCATGAAAAAGTTCCAGTGTTGTTTTCTTGAAACTGTCTCTATCTATGTCTTGCTGCCATCACAGGTCTCCTCCTGCCTGGACATCCCTGCAGGTTATGGAATTTATTCTCTAATTTTGTTTCTAAAGGATCACCTTTTATAGGGAGTTCACTGAAGGTGTGTAATTGAAAATCAGTTGTTTTCAAAAGCTGCATACTCATGGTTTTTCCTGTGTTAACAGGCTAACCATTTTTGATCAACACTTGATTTTCTGTGGTATCTCTGTCTCTATGTCTTAAATAGAACGATCTGTAGCTGCAGTACTTTCAACATGTTACTCCCTGTCCAGTCCATATGTTTCTGGAGATGAACAAGTCAGTCACTCATCTTTTTTTTTTTTTTGGTGAAGGGGGTGAAGAGAGAGAGATGGAGCGAGGATGGAAGATAAAGCCTTAATTTTGTCTTCTGATGAAGGACATTTAAATGTGGAGGTGACTTCTTTCTCTCTCTGTCTCTTTCTGTCTCTTTCTTTTTCTCTTGCTTTTGGGGAAAGATTCCAAAGGCTTTCGCATTCTTGTGTGATTGGCTATGGTTACTGAGCCCCACTACAATCAACTGCTGCATTACAACCACTCTCAGTAGAGGCTAGGTGATTCCTGCAGCATCTCTCTGGCCTGCTTTGAGCGCACTGTTAGGTGATCATCATGAGCGACTGTAGCTCAGGCTCACAGAGGTCTCACCGGAAGAGCCTCGGGATTCATGGCATTCCTCTCACCAGTATGTGAAAGAGGCTTTCTTGCAGCATCTGCCCTGTGCTCTGAAGAGACCTGGATACTTTAAGACCAAATTCCAATCTAAAAAGTGTCCCGGGAGGTCAATCCCTTTGGGACAAAGAGGCTCTGCATAAGTTCAATTGACGGTATTTCCTACGGAAAAGATTTTCAAAACTGCTCTGCGCCCACCAGGTCTCACTGAGAAGGGAGAGCCAGGCTGAGTGCTGCAGACATAAACAGATGACAAAATGGGAAGATTCTTTGGAAAATCTAACTTCAACTATTTTGGCACAACCCTTGTTAAACTCATTTCTTTGGGCTAGAGTGCTTTTATAGGCTGGGAGAGCATGCAGAAAGCTGGCCTCCTGTGCAGTGCTAATAGGTCAAGTCTCTTAAGAAGTGAAGGGCTGGTTTTCCTCTGACGCAGGTGCCTTTCTCCAGTGCTTGTCCAGCATGCTTTCCATTATTAAGCTGCAGGAATGAGTGCATGCAGAACAGAGCAAAGAAGGAAGCTAATGCCTTCCCCGCACCGGAAGGTAAAGATCGAGGTAAAGCTGCCACCTTGCAAGACTCCCACACGTGCTTTACCTTAGGCCCTGTGAATAATGCTGGTGTTTTGGGGATGGAACCAAGGCTAACCAGGGATTGAGAACATACATAAATGAGGGTGTATCAAAAACAAGAAAAGGCAAATTGGAAAAGGCTAAAATCCAAATGTTAAACTGAAAGAGGAAAGATTATTCTGCTTATTCTTCCCTCCAGTTTTTGTGAGGCCTGTTCTTGCTATGAGCTGCATAGAGCAAGAAATGTGCCCTAATCTTAACAGAATTGGGATTTCATTTAAAATAAATTGCAGATTTATGATAAGTGGTGGATGAAATGAGAGAAAGGGAGGAAAAAAGGAAATACAGGCACAGGAAAATGAGAACGTTTTTGCTGTGTGAAAGATGTAGGATGCAACCACATTGAGTACACAGGAAAGAAAGCATATTGGGGGGACCATGTGAAGTACTAGAGAGTGCTGGTGTAGATGCCAACCCATACTGACTAGCCTGAGAACTTACAATAAGAACAATTTAAACCAAATTCCGGGGGAGGTGGTGGAATTTGCCAAGCATCCAAAAGACAATTACACCATTTTCAGGTCCTAATTATATCCTAATGAATTGCTTGACCCCAAGGGCCTATAGCAGCCATAACATCCTGCCTTAATAAAGGCTCTTAGAATAGTTCCATTCAAATACAGACATAATTACACCTCACCTTCCAGTATCACATTTCAACTATCCTCCCCAGAATCACAGAATCACTGTGTGTCAGGAGTGAAGAGCTCCTTTATCCTTAAAGCAGAAAGTATCTGAACTGTTATAAGCTAAAGAAGGTTTATAATGAGCCAGACTAATAGAAAAGGCTTTGAGGCATCACTACAGTCACAAAAAAGCATGAGGAAATTTATGTTAGTCAGACAGCTACAATGCTGTCTCTTTACTAGAAAAAACACAGATGGAGAGAGAGCAGAAGAGAGCAAGAATCTCCTGCATACCCTGCATCTGAGTTTTTGTACTTCAGATACAGAAAAGCTGCTGTATATTTCAATTTGTTCCCATGTCTATATTCTTTAGCTTGCTCTAATTATTCCTGTCCAAGATGATTGATTTTTGGCAACTTTAAATTAAAAAAAAAAAAAAGTTCCCTCTCTTCCCACTAAATGAACTGAAAATGTGAAGCAAGAACAACTCTCATGTTTGCAGACAGGACCAAGTGAATACACCACACCTGCACACAATATGAACCAGTTGTTCAACCACCTTGTCCATGAGTCTGTCACTACTATTTTCCTTGTTGGCTATATGACTTCTGTTTTCTGTCTCTGCCTTTGCTCGAGCTGAAATACTGAAACCTCAAAAGGGATTTCTTCTTCCACTTTGTTTCCCAATTATTGTGTTCTTTTTTCTTACTAATTCATAGCTTACTGCATGTTTTTTTGTTGTTTTTGTTTGGTTTTGGTTTTTGCATGAGCGGTATATAACACAATAGTAAGCTGGTAGAAAGTTTCAGCCAGACATACTTTATTATGTTGATATATTCACTGCTTCCAAATGGAGCAGGATTTTTTGTCCCCAAGCGTTGTCGTTATATTGGGAAGGTCACTTCCCAAAGGCAGGGCAGGTCCAAGTGCTATGTCACTAGCAAAGACTGTAAAATCCTGGTATCTTGAAGACACTAAATTCATACAAGTTTTATCAAAATCAACAGTAGAGCGAGACCCAAGGTAGCTTCATCCTAAGGGAAAGATGAGGAATTAGCTATTCTTTTTCTCAGAAACTGCCAAGTCACTATGATGTGGAGATGGACTTGTGGGGTCTGCTGGCAAGAAGCAAGGAGGCTGTAGTAGATGTAACCTGGGATATATTGAAGAAACAAAATTAACCGCTGCAGGAGGTATAAGAAACATAGCATGTATTCTATAGGAGACTTAAGCTCTGTTAGTCTCCTAACTGTCTATAAGATACTAGAATCTGCAGTTTTTATCTTCAATGGGTTTGGGTCTGTGTTCACGGCACAGACGAGGTTCACCTATGCAGTTCTTCAAATAAAATGCAGTGCATAGTGGTGATTTAGCAACGTGCTAATTCTTTGTGCAGCCCAACCTAACTTAAAAGGGGTGACTGATCTGTTTATTTTAACTACATGGAAAGAAAGATAAGGTGTAAGGAAACAGAATTTAAAATGGAGGTAGAATTTGTAGTGAAAAAGTTACATGCTATGGAAGTGTTACTATAAGAAACTTTGCTATGAAAACTGCATGAAACTTTGCAAAGTTTGAGGATTGCAACTATACAAGAAAACAAACTGAGATGGCCTGTATGAAAGACTATAATTTACTAGATGAACAGTTTGCAGAGATATGGTTTAATACTAAGTGAGGGTTGCTAGTTGAAAAGGAAGAAAAAAGAAAAATGTTCAGTAGATATTGATTTGTTTAATTATATGCGGGATTCATTTAAAGTGCAGACTAGTCTGCTTTTAAAAAATCATGGTGGGTCTGAGTGCATTTACTGCTAGAAACATTAGATTTCCACATGTGGTAGCATTTAGTTGTTTCTAAAATAAAAAAAAGAATGCATTTCTTGGTACAAGCAAATCTTCTCATCTTGACTTAATCTGATCTTTGATATGCCACTTGATTGATTGTCTGTCTGAAGAGAGTAAGGAGAAGGGGCTGAATTCCAAGCACTTTATGTGAGGGTGAGCCTGAGAGTCGCACGGGCAAGTGTCCTGGATGGAGTGGGAGCTCTGTGCTCACCTTCCCTGTTCCTCTTGGTCTCTGCTAATCAAGGAGCGGGACTGGGGAATCAGTTTCTTTTGAACTCATTAAGCAGAACAGTGCACGGCAAACTCCTCATGGATTTTTTTCTGTATTTTCATTAACTTCGGTATAGATATTATTTTAATAAAACTAATCTTAACACCTATGAAAAAGCTGTGAGAGATGCAACATTAATTAAATGTGTTGTCAAAAATGATAAGCAACCTGGAATCTCAGGAAAGAAATTGCATTCTGAGCAATAATGGAATAGTAATCTTAATCCAGAAATTTTCTGCCTCTTAGGAACTCGTTAAAATGGATCCATTTTAGAGACAACAGAATTTTAAAATAAGACGTTTAAGCAACAGGTGCCATAAAGAATCTCCATTTCAAGAGTCAGTGTTATACTTGTGTAGCAATTACTTATAGCCAACCAGCAAGAAATCAGATATTAACTGGACATTAGAAATGGTGTATGTGCGAAGCCTTGACTATTCTACCAAATTTTGGAAGTTAGATGCTGGAGA
This sequence comes from Crypturellus soui, assembly GCA_032275445.1. Classification (NCBI taxonomy): domain Eukaryota; kingdom Metazoa; phylum Chordata; class Aves; order Tinamiformes; family Tinamidae; genus Crypturellus; species Crypturellus soui. Next base: position 3,704,075 of record JAUBNY010000383.1, on the reverse strand, counting down.
TGGTGCTTAACTGAACTACGATTTAGTCACAGTTGCAGTGCCTGCTGTTTTGGCTTGTCCATTGCAGAGAGAAGGCATAGAGTGCCATTTCAGTGGAATTAACAGAGCTGGCATGATATTGGCTTTTGTGAAGAAAATAGGGTATAAGACCTTGGTTTCCAGATTATGTCACCCTGAGCCTTTTGGGAGCTACACGGAGTGCATATATATATATATATATATATATGCCTTTGATAAATGACAAACTTGCTAAATGATAGTATTTTGTTCATCCTGAAAGCACTGTTCATCTTTTTAGAACTGGCACTGTATTTTGGCAAGCACAAGAAAAATAGAGTAACCACTGCTGGCCAGGATCCGAAGGCATCGTCCTCTCACCAGACACGTCAGCCCCCTGGGGCAATGGTTAGTGCTGGGACAGGGCTCTTCTCTGCACTGCGCTCCCAGAAGGGCTGCTGAGCTCTGGGGGCACCTGGGAGGAAGGGGTCACATGGAAAAATCGCCCGTTTTACTGTGGGAGAGGTTGTACTTAAGGTTGAACTGAACAGCTCCTCAGTATGAGAGAAAAAGGAATAGCCCATCAGCAGACAGCATGCAGGGGAGAAAGAGGCAATCTGGTGGGCTGGCAAGGGCATGAACTTATTCAGAAACTGTGTGAAAAATGGTTTTGGAGAAAAGATGATGGGTTCCTGGGAACCCCTATTGTAGTAGGTAAGGTAAGATGTTTCTCTATTTATTGCAAGATCATGGGGTGATGGATTACCAGGGATCCTTTTAACTGAGGGTTATATGGAGAAATTCAGCTCTTAAATCAGAAATAAAAGGGTTAAACAGTCTAATAAAGGTAATACTGACCTTATTCAGTCTAATAAAGGTAATATTGACCTTATTCTTATCCTGTCTCCCCAAATGTAATCCAAGTAGAGTGACAACCTGGTATTTAGGGAGACCATTTGCCCTTCTGCATCCCTTCTTGGCCCCCCCCACTTACGCTTCTCCTTCACATTTTCTTGGCTCACTCTTAACAAAAATGAGAATTAGATGCTAGTGTGTCTGGTTAGGGAAACATGCACAGTGCCATGCCTAAAGTATTTCAGAAGGACAGGCATCTGAGTGTCCAGCCTCTTCTTCCCCTTTGAAGCTTTTGTCTGTTGTCTTTTCGGTTCGTGTGCAGGACTAGCGTGCATTCATCTACACAGTTTCTTTCTTTCCCCATTCCATGCCTAAAATTAAAATGAGTCTCTTCATTCAACTGAGGCTCTATCTCATAGGAGCTTTGATTTGAGGAGGATAATAATAAGTAGAAAGATGTTCAAGAAATAACATTTCTCACTTGCTTTGCAATAATACCTAGTAGTCTAAAAAGACTGGATCCCATTATACTAGAGACTACCTTTAAAATGTAGCAAGAGTTATTTCCTTCCCCAAGGCATTCACACTGTAAGGAAACTTGAAACATGAGAGAGCAAAAAGCAGCATGCAAGTATGGAGAAAAGGGGAAGAAGGGGACAGGCAGTGCCTCTTTTCTTCTTGGTTGAAAAAGGCACCGTTTGTTCCTCACAACCATCTGATTTACTATTGCAGTTGACTAATATCTTCTGGTGCATCTGGATGAAGGGCCTGACCTAAGGGATGATGACAGTCAGGACCAACTTAATCAATGGACTAATTGAGGAAGGAGCATTCCGCACTAAAGAAGTAGCTTGGAACACAGCCCAGCAAACAGCAGTGGCTGGCGAAACCTCTAAGACTGACCAGCAGGGTAGGGCACTAATTCGGTAAGACATAAAAGAAGATGGGACGTAAAGTTTTGAAGAAGGATAAAAAGAGTTATCAATGTACAGTGGAAAAGGGCAGAAATAGAGGAAATCAAAGGAGGACTGGCAGGACCAGGAAAACAAGCAAGGAGAAAGTGGCAGTCAGTAAGTTACAGAGCAAAGAGGATAATGTAGCAGGGACAAAAGTTCAACCCACAACATGCTGACAGAGTACTGGGGAATTGAACTGGATATAAAATGTTTCCCTAGTGAGGAAAGTCTTGATTTTGAGCACTCAGGGGATTAATAAAGACACTGTACATTCAGTGTCAGCTGCCAGACAGAGTGTACAGAAGAAACAACTATACTTTCTTATTGGTATAGCAGGAGTACAAATTAAATGCAACAGAAGAGCACAAGTTAACTGCAACAGAAGTGAAATATACAATTTTCAAAATATTTCCATACTTCACAAAGTCAGTGGTTTAGAAGGTTTATTTTCCAAGTCAGGGGTACTTCTGAAGGAAACACCTGTGTTGAATAAAAACAGTAACATACCAGACATCACATGGGTGGTAAAACAAATGTTTAGCTTTCTCTGCAAAATCAATGAAAGTGTTTTATCCAATTTATTTCATTTGAAAAAAATACACTCATATTTGTTGAAAATATGCCATTGTCCCACTGCTTATTGCAACATTGCTGTTTTTAAAGTCTTTTACCTTTCTTTTTTTTTTTTTTTTACATTTCCTCTCCAGTAAATCACATCTGGATTTTTAGCCTCACTGAATTTTTTATTGTGCTTCCATATCAGACTGTAATGTAATAGAATTGTTATTTATCTCCAGATGTATTCAGTTTCTTCTTTGTGGACAGTCTTATGTTTACCAGGGTCTTTAATTATATTCCTCTACTAGCTGACCACTATAAAATTTGGAGTCCTGACCACAATCTGTAAAAATGTTTCCAGTTGCATTGGGAGACAAAAATAGAATAATTCCATGTCTTTTTGGACGGATGCCTAGCTGAAACTATGCAGCGTTTGACTGACAAGAGGATGTAGTCTTTGCTGAGAGCACTTTCTTTAAGGTCCTTTTTAGTCTTCAGGAATTTTTAAGTAGATGATTAAAGAAAGGATTTATGCTACTTTTCCTTCATTTTTGTTAGCTTTGTCTGCTTTTTTTGCAACTTTTGTCTTCTGCAGCGAAATCTTTTCAGCTCCTCGGGTTTACTGAATATATAATCAAAAGCGGGTAAGTAGTAACTTCAGGAGTTTTGATTCGAAATGGCACTCTAGTCTTTTGTGTACAGCTGTAGTAAAAGAATAAAACCCCTTTTGTGTGGCTACGCAGAAGTAGAATTATTTAAATGCACAGTATTTGCCAGGGTTATAACTGTATAGTCTTTCAGTGGTGAATAAATACGGTTAACACATAGCTCAGTCTGAGAATGCAGCAGAGAGACTTACTTGAGTTCAAGTTCAGGATTATTCTGCATCAGAGTTTTCCCCACTGTGCTGCAAAGCACATTATCCATTTCCTGGTGAGCTTGCATGGGAGCTTGCAAAGCAGAGCAGGTAATTGGCCGCTTGAGTTGAAAAAGCAGAAAAAAACCCCGTTTTTGTTGGTATATATAGTAAGAAAGTGGGAACAAATGGTAATTATTATGCTGTGCTAATATTTGTTCATAATCTTCAGAGCTGTCTTTGAGATTCAACCTGTAGTCACACTATGTAACAGCAATGGGTCTGTTAAATGTAATGTTCAGACTGTTTAGCTGTTTTTTTCTATCAATGCATTTTGTACTGGAATTTTAGTAGGCTTTCAATATAAATAAGGACATTGAATGTATATTTGATAATGTATTCCTTCACAATAGTTCTTTTTGCTGTTTGAAAACATATTTCTATATTTCATCTTTCTGTATCATTTTAAACCATACGTTCGTCTTATGTAAACTTTCTCTTCTTATGTAAAATCTCTCACACCAGTGGAAAGTGAATATAGCTCAGCTGCTAGGTGCTTATTTCTGAATTTCTAAAACTTGGTTACCCTGATGCAAATATTCCACCTTGGAAGGGGAAAGCTATTCCTAGGGTAGATATCCCCTTTCTCAATTGTACATGTGGCAGTTTCTACAGGCTGATTGAAACAAGCTGTACTGATATATACATATATATTTGTTGGTTGTTGTTTGAAATGGTTTACATACAGATGGGGTGTGGAAGTTTGTTGGTAACATAAAGACATTTGTACCAGTTTCCTCCTAAAATAGGGCTATTTTTATGAAAACCTTTTTATTGACTGCTTTTTCTCTTTAAGTAAACAAAGCATGTGGTTTAGAGTCAAGGCTGGTAGATGCTTCAGTAAGATGAAATCTATTTTAATTTTCAGAATACAAATACAATACTTTGGATAAAAATAAATATATCTGGAATCGGATATTTTGAAGATTTAGGTGCATGGGTAAGCATGTGTGACCAGTCCCACTGGAACTGGCTGATGCATAAGTATAATATTCACATGTGAACTCTTTGCAAGCACATGCTGTATATCTAGTCCTTTGACAGTTTGGTGGGTTTTTTTTGTTGAAAATCTGACCAAGAAACCTGTGCACTATGTTGGATGCTGGAATTGTGTTGCACCTGTAGGAGAAGACCAAAATGAAATACTTTGGAACACTGTGAAACAAATCACACATTTTTAATACTTTGCTGTCTCTATTAGCTTGTTTCCTTCTTTTTATTAAAGAGGAAATAAAAAAAATATTTTTTCTTTCATACATACTTTTACTTTTTGAGATGTCTTCAATATTGTATGAGATAAAATATGCATTAAAGCTTTAATGGAAATGGGGTTAAGATGTGCAACGTCTAAAAAAGAGATATTAGTATTTATTGACAGTCCGGTTTTGGCTTATGCATTTTTTCCAAAGTTTACTGACATTTCTCTTACTCTCCTTACAGCCATCGCTCCGTAGAGATGTTTTTTCTCCATTCACCTTTTTGGGATTTTGGAATGCCAAATACTTAATGTGTCATTTCTGGCAGATAGTCCTGGTGATGAAAGAGGAAATAAAATGGATTTGAAAAAAGTTGCTTGAGCAGCACATACACGACACAGCTGTACAGAGTTCTTCCTTTTTGCAAGAGCTGTGTACCATTCTTCATGCTGCCTCAATTAATATGGGAGGAAACATATTTTTCTTGGGCCTGGAAAGCAAATGTGGTCTTGGAGAGCAAGGTTTACTAGCGGTGTAATCAGCTAGAGTAGTGTGAGTGATTCTGTGCCAGCTTTCTTTAGCCTCCTGCATACATGGTCCAATTAACTCCAGTCATCTCTACAGGTGGTTATTTGGGCTAAATGAACCATAAAATAAGTGGAACTAGTGGCACAATATGGAAATACCTTGAAGTGTAGGAAGATGTGTGTACTTGATAGCCCATTGTGGCAACTGCTATCTGAAAAGAAAAGGTAACTAGTGAGCATCTGTGCTCTCTTCCTGATTGCTGGGAGACTCTGAAAAACCTAGGTGAAAGTTATTAATTCTAAATGGACTCCTAAGTGGATTGTCTAACCTGCAAAGTGTTTCAGATATTTCCATGCTGTCCTCTCTGTGTTTTCTGGGCTTTAACTGTTGGTCAAGAGAGGTCCATGGGATGGGAAAGAAACATGACATGGATGGTCTGATGGAAGATGCTAACTGCAGATGTCAGAGTGGAAAGAAGCAGCTCTGGGATGCACCAACCTGGCAGTCAAAGCTCTGCCAGAACAGACGCATCTCACAGTGGTACTTGACAGAAGGAAAGTGAGATCTGCAGATCTCGTGTTCAAAATGTTTAATTTTTTAAAAAGAGGTTGCCGCCCATTGTTAGTTCATTTCTACCTCAGCATATTTGTTTAAATATTTAGACTGAAGTGTGAATAGTACTCAAATCACTTTCTTCTTCAGTATTTCATAAAAATTATTTAGAGCCAAGTAATGTATTTCACTTCATATATCTATTCTCAAAGTTTTCAATAGAGATCTCCTTGAGCTCAGTATGTTATTCAGTGTGTCTGGAGTAGATGAGATGGGACTCTGTTTGGGACTCTCTAAAACATAATGGCTAAACCAAACTGTTCATCTTCCTTATGTGCATATTTTTGAGTGTACATTTGACACCCAGATACTTCTGTATTGAACTTTTTTTGCATAGGATAGTGGTGCCACTGATCTAAAGAGGAATAATCTGGCAAACCAACTCAAACTGGGAGGAATGGTCTCGAGGACTCAGAAAGTTGGGTTCGTGATTCTTATTTTGCTGACACACTTATGACGCACAAGGATAATATAGCTCCTTTGCTGCACTCTTCGTTTATCTATCAAAAGATAGTGAGTGGTGTAAGTTGCTCTGTATTGCCCATACCAGGCTGCCTAAGAAGGTCAGGCACATATACATGAATATCTACATCTTTATCTTGATTATGTGCATTAGTATGTGTGTCGATATTCTGCCCTTCTCAAAGTTATGGAGTCAGTCTTAATAAAAAAGTTTCTTTTATTTTCACTGCCTTAATTTCATCCGAATAAACATGAAAAAGAACACACATTGGATCCTTTGGGTAGCACAGGCTCTACAACTTCCTGGTTGCTTTTCAAGTTCTCCCTTCTCCAACATTCCAAGGAGATCCAGTACCTTGATCTCCCCTCAAACTCTTTTTTTTTTCTTTTGTGCATAGTGTCCCTGGGAGAACTGAGCTGCGATGCAGCCAGCTCTGTGAGAAGCCTCACAAGGACCCTGGGGGTGTTTCCTGCTCAGCGTGGCTGGGACAGTGCCTGGATGCCAGGAATTCTGCCTAAGTTAGTTAACTGCAGCAAACTGGCTGCAGCAAACTAAGACAAAAGTATGAGTGCCAAACAAACCTTGGCCAAAACCAGTCATCTCTTAGCCAAATCTTTAATTCTGCTGGGGAGTTCAAGGTCTGCTGAGGGCAGTCAGACAACAGCACTCAACAAATAAGGCAGCTGTCCCCAGCTGCACAGTCCCCAGCTGTGCATGTCTTATAGGGTAGTTAAAACTCACTGAGCAAGTACAGCTGTTTTTATTCTATGATTTACTTTTAAAAAGTGGATTATGCCATATTATTTCTCCTTTTTATATATGTCTAACAGATGTATGACTCATAAGTAAGCGTATTGCATGCATCGCCTTTGATTCTATGCAAGTTGAGCAGTGGCACAAAACTAAGCATTAATGGGAGTCCTTACTGCAAGTGCAAGTTGCATTAAGATTGCAGTGCATTGAGCTTGTGCACAGAATGAAGACATCTCTAAAAATCTTCAGGTTCATATCCATAGTTCCAAAGTGTCTTGGAGGCAGTTCTAGAGCAACGGAAAGTTTTGCAAGCGCTGTATTTCCAAGCAGTGAGAATTGCATTAGGAACAGTTTTTGTTAGCTAATTTCTGTCTTTAGGATACAGTGGTTTCCTTCCTCTCTTCATTTAATTCCTTTGCTACTTTGACCCTCACCTGTATTACTTGCTCACTGGAATTCTCTAGGGAGGATCACTGTCAGCTCTAATAAGCAAGCTGGCTGTCACTTTACACCAAGCAGAAAGTGTTTCATTTGTTAAATGGGCCAGTAGAAAACATTGCCTTTTTTTACCATCTTCATTTTTCTTGTAGGTGAAAGTGTTTTGTTTTATGTGACTGGAAGTGCATGAAATGGATTTGAAGCTGGAGATTTAAGTATCTTGATGAAGAATATTATGTAAGATTTTTTCTCCTTTCTATTTACCAGTTGTACTGAAATATGATCAGGGTAACAGCACAGAGGCTGATTACAGTGAAGTTTCTTGTGTTTCTTGTGTAAGATAAGGGATATACTATATAAGGAATACACTGTGAATTTCTCTTTATTAGAAAGCTGCATAGGAAGCCATGGAGAAAGTAAGATTATCACACTGAGCTTTTGGCTGCTGATGTAGGGTCCAATACTCCTCTGCTTGTTGATGGGAGTTTTGCCATTGACTTGACTGCTATCAGGATAGCTTTTCTGTGTTGCAGCTTCTGTTGCATTTATTTATGCTCCCCTTTCACTTCTGTTTTGTGCTGGCAAGCACAGTCGTGTTTTTCTACTACCTTGCACTGGTGAGTTAGCTTTCTGCTGATAAGCTCAGAAGGTATCTGGGAATGGGTATCCAGGGGAATATTTTTTGTGCTTTTCACACAGAAATCTCCTACACAGGAGTAGGACTGCTGAGGAATGAGTTGCCACCTAATAAAAAACTTTTTGGACAGTCAACATCAGATGATTTGGCCAAGAAATGTAACTACTGCTTATTTAATCAAAAATATAATCTTGAAATTAATAATGTCTCTTAGACTGGAATAAATTTTAAATATATTTTCTGGTAAATGGTTCACTGATCTATCACTGCTGTTTTGCTGATGTCCTCACTTGTAGGAGCAAATAAACAGCTCTGAAAACATAGAATCTGGAGGGAAAATTCTCAGTCTTCTGAACGTGCTGATCTTTCAAAGACAGACTATTGATGTGTGGTTGTGATCATACACTATTCATGTGAATCTTCATTTGCACTTAGAAACTTCAACTGAGATTTTACAGCAATTGATAGCAAATTTGTGTTTTGATTCACATTTATAGATTGATTTTCTATGCTTTAGAAAATGGCGGACCCTTTCTAATTTTTGTTCAGGTCTAAAAAAATCCCTCACGGATACACATGGACTGCAAGAGTTGTGCTCTTAATGGCTACATGAGTGGAATGCTTGCCAAGTGTTTCTGGGATTAATACAGCCCACACCTGTGAGACTTTGCACTATTTTCAGTTCAACAGTAGAATCTGTAAATTTCATAACAAATATTTTGGGATTGTTACTCTTCTCCTGAATTTATAAATCTATCTACTCTCTCCTATTTCCTTTCTCTAGGCCTCCTGAACTGCTTTTCCTTTCCTTCTCTTTCTTTCTTTCT
>JAUBNY010000383.1:3651717-3694534 GCA_032275445.1 Crypturellus soui | reverse complement strand
CCTTTCCCGTCCCTTCCTTTCCTTTCCTTTCCTTTCCTTTCCTTTCCTTTCCTCTAGAATTTTTTGTTCATAGTTAGGGATATGAAACTATTTGTGTTTATCTTAATTGTTTCTATTTTCAGCTCATTTTTTGTCATTGTCAAAACCTGAGCACAAGAAGCCACGTCACAACATAATAGTAAATAAAAATGTATTTAAAACAAACCAAAAACATTGTTTAGCACTGTGAATTCATCTACCATTTGCCAAAGACATACTACAGCCTAATGGGCTTTGAAAATAGAAACATTAAATTAATCAGATCTATTTCCATGGAAAATAAATGAGGCAATTCTTATCGCCTGAATAAATTGTTCCTTTGAATATTGTTTTGCACCATTATTGCTTCAAGTACCCATTTATGTAATCTCCTAATGAAAGGACTCTATAACAGCCAGCATACACTGAGTATGGAAAAAGCTCAAAATTCTCGATTCCTTTTGAAAGCAAATGCAGTGTATCAGAAAGGAGAGAAGAAGGAAGGTAAACAGTAAAGAGCTAGAACTCATTACTTGCAATGAATAATAAGAACAGTGAACTACCTGGGGGAGAAAAATCTTATAAAAGGAAATATGTAAAGAGTTTTTCACACTGCCTGAAGATTTTTTGTTGTTGTTGTTAAAAATATATTCAAGTAGTCTAGAGCTTTCTTTTCAGTTTAAACTACTAGTTGTTCTCTCCCTCAGCCTGCCTGCCCAGGCTCCTCCAAACTAACATTGAGGGAATGGACACACAGGTAATTGGTTTGAAGAAAATGAGATGAGGATGCTAAAGAGGAAATAAGGTTGCTTGAAGGCTGAAACTGATCTATCATTGTACTGTCTAAGTATTCTCTTGTATTAACTCACAGGATTTAGCAGCTATTAAATATACTAAATAAGAAACTGTAACTCTAGATTTTGGAGAAATAATGAAGAGCAACTTTCTGTGCCAAATTCATCTGTTTATTACTTGTTATAGATTTGACTCCATAAACCAAGTGCCTATCAATGGAGATGAGATCATATCTTAAAATCCAAAAATTCTGTATGTGGTACAGCTCTCCCTAAAACAATGCCTGTCTCTCTCTGACCTGGCTGCTTTCTAAAAGAAAATTTAAGCTCAATGCCTTTTCCCCTTCTTTCTTCTAAGTATCAGCTGCCCAGAGAAAGCACAAAGGACACAGACCAGGGTCTTCATAGAGCAGAAACTTGCATTTTGGTTCCATCTCTTTGATTCATTGAGACTAAATTATTTCACTTCTTTTTCCCAGTAAAAGGAAAATTGTATTTGTGACAAAGAATTCTTAAACTTTGATTATCATTGAACGTAATAGCCTCAAACTGGGGCCAAATTTTGTTCCCCTTTGCACTTACGTAATGCGAGTAGTAGGTTGCAATCACAGTACAGGCTATCATTTTCCTCTTTTAAAAAGTCACTGTTTCCCAATGCTAAATAAAATATCTGAGATACCACAATTATGCCCATACCCAGAAAGAGGAAATAGCTATGGTATATCACGTATTGTGGTGTGGTGAGTGCACCAAAATGTATTGGGGTTTCTGTGACTACTTTTTATAGAGCCAAACTTTCCTGAGTGTCTCAGGAGAGAATACTGTAATGCCTTTCCAATGGAGACGTTAGTTCAGCTATTTTTTAACTGATGAATAGATATGTAGTATCACATGAATTGTTCCAAAGTAAGTTAACAACATGTCTAAATTGTCATTTAGTCTGAAGCACATGTGAGAATAGCATGAAAGACTGTTGAAGGACACTGTCTGATTCTAACTAGACCATGGTCTCAAACATGTAAGTTAAAGCAGATGTGCAATGAGACCACTTCCTACAGGAACCGCAAAAAAAAAAAAAAACCTGCAGGTAGGCTTCACGGGCCTGTAAAAATTGTGCTGTGTTGTTTTTTCGTTTGTTCTGAGTTGTTCTTTGGCCTCCTGGAATTTGCAGAGTTTAAACACAAATGTGTGGCACCTCAAAGCAAAATGGGAATAAATCCCTATCTTGATTGGATGTCGTGAGTTTGCTATTTATTTTTTCAGGCAATGTGCAATCTGCATATGACACATTGCAAACTGGAAGGGACAGTTTTCGTCATTATATGGTCTCTGAGACACTGGGTTCTTAGTGGTTTTGTGCTGTGGAAACTGAGGGATATTTACAGATGGATTTGGATGTATAAGATCTGCTGCAAAAATAGATGCAATTTCAATATAACTTTGCACAGGAGATTTATGAATTCTTCAGCCTTTTGCCAGTGAATTAACTAGGGATCTTGAAGAGTTATGCTGATCTCTAGTTTGCCAAAGGCTGTAGGGAAAAACTACACTAAAATCTTGTAAATTAGACAGCTTTCTACTCTTCTAGAGCCAATCTGTCAAGCTTTTTGGTTTTTTTTTTCTTTTGTTTTGAGCTGAGATTGCATAGCTGTGTTGATTTGTTGGTCATTACATTACAAGATTATTCTTTTTTGGCTTATATATACATTTTTAATGTTAACAGAGATACATGCAGATGTGAGAATAATCATATTCAAACATTCTTATAGCTTTACTGGCTAGAATGGCCAAAGGCTTTTGCTTTCCTTTTTCTTCTGTCGGAAGAGTCCTTCATGACTTCAGGACAGCTGGTAAACATTTGCCCCATTCTATAAAGAATGGAATCATCTGTGCTTATTAAACAATAGTGTTGATTTGGGAAAGAAGTGACTAAAAGCAACAGAGAAACAAAATCCTGAGGTCTGGCTGTAACCATTATTTGGCAACTAATCTAATATGGTAAGTCCTCTTTCCTCTAAGGCTTTTGGAGTTCATGACTTGCCTGTCTCATATTCAGTCTGCATTTCCAGGTCTGAAATATTTTAATGATCTATTTAGATTTGTCTTTGCCTATTCAGTGGCTTTGCTGAGTGCTCTGCTTTTTTGGTGAAGAGACTGCAGCCCCTTCCCTACAGCAGTAGTACTGCCAATGACACTCTCTCCTGAAAACCACACGTGTTGTTTTACGTGGCTTCCACTGTAAGAAATTAAATGTAACTCACAGAAACTAGCAAAAGAAATCTTAATAGTTACAAAATATTTTGTCTTGATGGCAGTGTTAACAATGCATTAATAGTCTGTGTCCTTTTAATATTAAGAAGAAAAAAACAGAACAAAGTTTCTATTTTATAGTTGCTTTAGTGCTCTTTTGAGGTGTGAGATTCAAATAAACTGCTCTGCAAGTTCAATTATATCATTAATTACATTTATATTTTTGTGAAAAATGGTTAAACCAGAAATGCTTTGTTAATATATTTATTAAAAAATCAGTGAACGGGCTATAATAGATACAATATTGATAAAACAACGGAAAACATTGCATAGTAAAAATCTGATTTTAACTATGGCTGAAGGATGATTTACTTCCATAGAAATGTATGCTCCTTTTAATAATCTCTTGGGTGTTTAAGAGGTCCGTTAGAGTCATTTGAAAGTTTTATGCTCAATAAACTTAGCGCGAGAGTGGCTGGCGCATCACTTTTAGTGGCTGGTTTGCTTATCCAGAGTGCAGTACCAGGGAGTACAGAAACATCCAAACTGCTACTAATAAAATTTATTCCTGCCTCTCCATGTATACAAGAACATGGTATATGAAAGGAACAAAGCTCCCGTCTGCCTCCTACTTTTTCTTTATGATTTCTGCTGAAAAAGAAGGGGTATTACCTTTCTTTTAGCCAAAGAACTAGCTTCGCTGAAGCTTAAACTTCTTGGAAGCAACACTAAGTCATGGTTATGATTCATAGTTCCATGACTGTTATGTGCAATATGCTGTACAAATGCCTCAAAACCAGTACAAGAATAAACTAAAATTTAAGTAAGCAATTAAAGAACTTTGGAGAAATGTTTATGGGTAAGTCACAATAAAATACTCTTAAGAAATAATGAAACAGTGACAAAACTTGGAAAAGGACATCAGTAAAACCGAGTACTGAGCAGCTGACCTAACCTAATGCAAGTCAGCTTTGCTGGTAGGACTCCTTTGTAATTTTGTAAGTGCCGATCAAAATATTTCTAGCCCTCAAAGAAGGAATCTACACTGGTATTCTGAAGTCTGTGTTTATAGCATAAAGATAAATATATTTCCAAAGGAAAGATTAAGATACTGCTATAAAATCTGCTAGAACTAATGCTATGCAGGTTGTTTTATTATAGCTCTACTGTACAACATAAAATACAGGCTTTATAGTGTTTTAAATGTGCTACCAGAAATCATAGGCAATAGTATAATTAGATCAAATGCAAATTGTGTTTTCATGCTGCAATACTGAAATATTTGATGATCTTACAAACATTTAATTGTAAAAGAAGTGCTTGTACTCACAAGGAGTCAGTGGATTCACTTAGGAAACCATGTTTGCAATAGCAGAGAGACCTTACCATTTCACTGGGATGTGAGCATGGGATGCAGTTCTCTGTGAGCGCTGCACTACCAACTGGTGCAGTGTAAACTCAGCAATTCACTTGTAGCATCTGTGTTTCCTAGTGATATGAAAGAAGACATTTACTGGTAAATAGACAAACATATGATTAACAGAGGCCAGTCATGGATTTCATGGCACCTAATCATGTTCTGTGCACGTGCAGAGACTGTAAAGCTCCCAGGAAGTATTAAGCTATTGTGCTTCATGCATTTCTAAAGTGTCAGAGCAACTGTATATATGACAGATCTAAAACCCGGATTATTCATGCAAGTGATAATCAATGTTAGCATGTGAGCAACAAAACTGGGATGTTGCATGTATTAATAGGCTCCAAAATTAGTTTTTTTTTTTTTTTTAAATAAGGAGAGGAGACAGTCTTAAACTTGTGTGCTTCTTTTCCTCATAACATAGTTTCCTACTGAAGGGGTGAATTTCATTTTTGCAATGTTCAAATAACCCAAGTTTGTGTAATTCCCTCATCGTACAGCGTTTCAGGGGATCAAAATTCTGAATAATGCACAGGCAGGTGCTTGTGAGCCATCGTGCTTGTGACATTTTTTGTTCATGTATTAGAATACTGTACCCTCAGAGACTGCCTTGTGACAGACATGTGGCACATGTATCTTTGTTAGAGAAAAGGACAAAGTGTCCGAAGAGATTTTTTGGGCTACCGGTAAAGAATGAGACAAGCATATTACCAAAAGCAGCCTTAATTTCCCATCCCATATTTCACTTCTATTTTTTTTCTAAAAAATAAACTGACTTTATCTGACAGTTTGAGTTATCATTGTCCTGTGCATAAGTTCTTATTCCCAAGTTTCTCTTCTTTTCAAACTTGTCTGCTGTCTTTTCCAGCAATTTTTGAAAATATAGATATAAATCTATCATTCTTAAGACCATCATTTGCCTTCAACTATGTGATTTTACTATTTTTATTGTGGCACATATCTAAAGATTTGGTAGTTATACATGGTGATTTTTGGTAAGAAAGCAGTGGAAGTATGTGCAGCATATTTCTATGTCTGATATTTTACAATTTGAAATAGATTCCCAACTACAATCTCTGTATATTTAATTTGTTTAAAATGCTTTTGGCCATCTTTTCACATCTTTAAAGTTATTCAATTTACTGTAATGGTCTTTAATTGAGAGTTATGTTCACACAATGGAAGATAAAATAGACTGAAAGTTTTTCTCAGAGCTATAAATTCTTTGAACCTGGTGAGTTCCCATCCAGCAAGGAAAACATATGTTTTTGAATGTGTTCCATATACTTGTCAGATTTGACAACCAGGAATTAGATTTGTTAAGGCTACTAGAAGATGAAAAAATAGTATAAAGCAAGAAATAATGAGAGGAACATGACAATGTGATATCACATCAAAATCTTAACGATGCTGAGGCAATATGGAGAATACAGACTTTTGCATCTCTTCAGGAACAGTAAATATGTCACCTGGTAGATAATGCACTGCTGTTTATTTGTCAGTACTTCAGGAGATACACAATTTCAGACATTTATTTCCCATTTTGTACAGAAAACCATGTATTCATGGATATACCTCATAACTAAGCACTAATAAATCTAATGCATACACTCCTTCTGAAAACTGACCACATAACACTGAGAGGCCTGTATTGAAATCTATTCCAGTGTGCTAAATACAAATGCCCTATCTAACTATCCAACTACTTATTCCCCTCGCCCATAGTTCAGAGTTAACTGGCAGGACAGGAAGGTTAGTGGAACAGAAGAATAGCACTTTATTGTTTTACAACCCCCCATCTTTTTCTTTGTAGAGAGGTACATAAGACTCTAGTTTAGCCAAGCAGACCTTTATTTGACAAAGAACATGATTAGGTCTTCAGCATATGCTTCTCTAATTTTCTGACTAAGCATGTATTTTGCTGAATCAGAGCATAAGTGACTCATTTACCATGCAAGAACCCGAGATAGAATCAGTACTCTAACCAGAAAATCACTTCTATTCAGAAAAGTGAGTCACCTAACTAATGAAATATTAGGAACAGCTGGTTCTGATTGGCCCTTAAGGGACAACAGCTGTTCTTCACAAGGCATAAAAGGCATGGTAAAGGCTTGAAGTCTAGACAAGAGCATGTGAGGTGTGTGTTCTTTTTGGTGTGGTTCACAAGGGGGAAAAAAAAAATGTGCACTTCCTCTTTCATGTCCTTAAGATCAATGTCAGTCATTTAGAATCATTTTTAATCTGTGCATTGTGATGGAGAAACAGGGGCTGTTTGTATGGAACCAAACCTCAGGTAGGCCAAACTCTGAACTGAGGTAAGGTTTGAGAGCTAAAGGCAAGCACAGCAAGGACAATGCAATGCATTTCACTGAAGATTCACAGCAGCTTCACTGTAAGTGTTGAGGTTGCTGGCCCTAATGTAGCAGAGCATTTAAGCACGTGTCAAGTTTTAAACATGTCAGATTTTTCATTTGGGTTTCTATTAGTCTCCTTAAGTACTTTGCTGGATGGGGGTCTGGCAAGATTGAAACCTGCATATTTTTGTACATTAAGAAGTGTAAGTTAAAGCATGTTTGAATTTCTACATTTTTCTTATATTACCTAAGACAAGTATGCTATTTTTCTTATTGCTGCTCATTTCTTTTTGAGCTTGAAAGAGAGTACTGTTTTTCCATAATATTAAAGTCAGCATCCTCTTGCTATTAGATACGTGCTTAAAGGACGTGGTAGGGAGGAGAGGGGAAAAAAAAAAAAAAATCCCTTTTCAGAACTTAAAGGCTTTCCATAAAGAGAACTGCAATCTTGTAAAATAAAGATTTAAGCTTGAGAGTTGTTATGCTTCTGTATTTGCATTTACCATGAAACCAAAGATAAAGCAAATCAAGCAACAGCTGATCGGGGTGCTTTTCCTTTAAAACAAAAGATGTCTAGGTAGGATTTTGCAGCAAACTTTCATAAATGATATATTAGTTATACTAGAAAACAAGTGCTGTTGAGCTTGATTCTGCTTATGTTTCATGATTATATTATACAACCTTCTGTGCCACTTAGGATGATAGCCCTCCCTTTTTTAAAGTTTCTTCATTGTGTATCTACACATTATTAAGAAGTATTTGAAGGCTGGATGTCAAATACTGTATGCAAAGAATTTTTCAAAAGGCATGTTGTTAGCGTCAATTTGCTGGATTAGGGGTCAATAAGGCTACCAAATGACATGTCAGCATAAAGCTCCCTATGTTCTTTTGGATGGTGAGAAGAAAGCTGCATGGAGGTAGGGATAGCTGCAATAATTCAGGCCGCAGAAACTGGACTAGTTCCTACAGCTAGGAATAGCTTGCTATGGTGTAGCTTGCAGGCTTCCTATTCTTATTTTAATTCTAGAACAGCTATTTACAAATTGATTGAGGATCTCCTTTGGCCTGGAACGCAGTAATTATTCAATGCAGAAGACGACATTTCAGGCGAAAGGATTTTGTTCCAACTCTGTCTTCCCAGTTAATGAGTCTATCTGTGTTTGAGGGACTTCAGCGGTTTCCAGTTAAGAAAAAAAAGGACCAATGAAGAAACCAAAGAGAATATAGTTTCCAGAAAAATGTTTCTTATATTAAAAAAAAAAAAAGCTTCTAGCAATTAAATGTTGGTCTTCTGGGGGTGCAGCACTGAAACTGCTGTTTTCTAGCCAGATGTATGTTAAGTTCCTGTTTCCCAAAACATGAGCAGTATGTCAGCCCCTAGAATATGATACTCTTTGTCTTAGTTACATTACAGACCTGACTATTATTTTGAGGTTACACAGTTCTTTAAAAGGGCTGAATTGGCCCCTTCTTTTCTAAAAAAAATTATGTAACAAAATATGAGTTCAAATTTCAATCTTTGTTTCAGCTAAGGTAAAAGGAATTGAGGCCCTTTTCAGCATTATATTATCAACCACTGGCCTTGGCTTTGGTTTAATGTTATCTGGTATTCTAATAGTACCCAAACTAATAGGTAGTGTTCAGAATAACTGTAAAATAAGTAAGCAGAGCCTGGTATATTGTATGCATTAAATCTATTTTTTTATCCCAAGTAAATTATTGAATAAGTAATTATTGAGTAAGTGGCTCAGACTGTAAAACTTCTACAGACAGTGTCCAAGGAGAACTACTTGTTTGGAAAACTTCCAAGTTGGTGCGAGGGCTGCATGGTACCTCTTCCTTGCATAGTTAATCTCTGTACTGGCTACTGAAACTAGCATGTGGGAATACGCAGGTCTCCTGGGCAGCATATTATGAGGGATTTGTGGGTTGTTTTGTTTTACAGATGTATGACTGTGCTCAGTGCAGTATAGAGATTTAATGTACATATATAAAGCTAAAGCAAACTGGACTATTGTATTGCTTACTCCTCTCTTGCTCTCCACTATGCAGGCCTACAGTGAGTAGAAACACACACAACACGTTTCCAAGGCAGTTGCCTTAGAAAAATTAACTCATAAACGTGAGTTTGTCTGTTAGGAAAGACTGAAAGACAGAAAGGTAAATGCTGTGCCTAAGTACTAAACTGTGCTACTATACTATGAAAAAGCAAATTGAACACCTATATGTATTTTAGGGAGAGCAGCTAAATATTTTTCTGCTTTATTTGAAATGTTAACGCATTATTTTGAAAATTTTCATATTTACTCATCACGTAATCTAGGGTGCACTGACAACAAAAATTCTTTATTTTTCAGCTGGTATTGATGTCTTTAGTTAATTGTTAATATTATTTCTGTCCTGAAGAGAACTCTAAATGATAATAGTTTCAGTCTGTGCACTGATACTACAGCGAAGCAGCTTCTCCTTTTGGCTTACAGGCCTTATGTTGCAAGGTAATAGTAATATATAGGAAAAAACAATCCCCATCATTTACAACATAAAAAAAAAAAGTTTTATGTATAAGAAAGTTATGCCCAGAGATCTTGTATTTCTCTGTAGATGACACATTCTGTCACACATGTTGAATTCCAGTTCACCAGTTGTTAAGATGGGGTGTAAACATGTCAGAGAAAACACAATAGCTGGAAATTTACACTAATAAACCTCGGCCATTCTATAGTCTTCTTAGATTATAGCTCAGATTATAGCAGAAGAATGAGCCATATTTTCAGGTGGTAAACTGCTACTGCCCCTTGACTGTAATCTGTTGCGGGCATCCATGCTGTCCTTCAGTAAAGCAGGAGCTGTTCTTTTGAGATGGATTATGTTCTTCATGGATCTACATTATAACATTAGATTTGGCTTCAAAAAAGACATTTCCACTTCAGATGTCAGATATATGTTTTGTGTTATGCTGGACATCATATACTTGATCCAGGAGAGCAGTGTTTATCAATTTTGTCAATCAAATCTTATGATTTCTGATGCTTTTTGCTATTTTCTTTTCCTTGAAAAACGGTCTTTGTTTCTTGAAAGGTTTTTTTTCAAGAGCTGTTTCCCGAGATCTACTTTTACTTGGAGAAAACGCATTTGAAGAGTTCTTCACTGTAATCAAATGGTCTGTTACTCTATCTTCAGAAGATAGTTGGAGTCACAGTGATGAAAAAGGCAGAAAATACCTCTAGACACCTCTGCAGCTGTCAAAAAGGAGCTATTAGAAGCTGAAAAACAACATTAGTTATTATACCATATATTTGACCATAACTGAACTTTGACATACACAATGAAAACCTCAACTTCTGTCCATATCCCATGTATCTTTAATACTGGTTTGTTTGGAGCGAAGAGGGGGAAAAATATATGGAGCAATCTTCCAGGGTTGACTTTCCTAGGCACTGCACTTGGCAAAGCAAACCTATTCAAAAAGGCAAGCTAAGGAAGAATTAAACATAGGTCAACTTGTTCCAAAAGATCAGGATCTGAGTAATTTGCAAATCTCAACTTTCTTCATATAAAGGAACTATATTGCCAAGCACATACTGCATAGTGGGTTTAAATGTGGCTATTCAGACCAAGTGCAAGGGAATCTGAATGCATTCACTTGTGCTAAAAGAATGGACTTTCTTTTTTTCTTTCTTCTTTGCAGACTCATTTGTTTATTGTCCAGGTGAGCTGTTGTAGGCATTATTTATAATATGTCCGTTACGGTGTGACAGAGCAAGCAACTCTAAGGGTTTGTGTCAGTCTCTGCAGTGGAGTAGATGCTCCTGTATTTCTTAGGCTTGTGTCTTCGTCAGGATCAGTTTAATGCATTGAGCTGTGAATTGTTAAAGTAGACGTAGGTCCATTTGTCATAGATTGTAACCTCTGGTACCAGGCAAGCTGAAAACTGGGGCTATGTCTTTCTTAAAGGGCCACAATATTTAACAGCATTTTTTGTATCTCTAAATCTGAGAAGTTTATATTATACTGGATTACAGAATTACTCTTTGCCTATTGGAACAGATTTTATTTTTGCTTTATTCTAAGCTGTTTAGTTACCTTTGCTGCTACCACCTTTTTTTTTTCTATCCTCTGTGATGTAGTTACACTAGAGATTACACTTACTTATTTAAGTGCTTGGAATTTTCTAATGCCACCATGATGCTTGTGTAATAACCCAGATAATGTAGACAAGCAAAATTGCTCTTGGCTCCAGTGCACTTTGCCTCTCTAGAAAGCAGAGTAAGCCGCACCTAGGCAAACACTGGTTCTGAAAGTGGTCATCTCTCTACTTCAGTCCCTGTATAGACAATGTTTACATAAATAATCTTTACAGAAAATCCCAAGGAAAGATCAAAACAGTTGAGATAGCTGTGTTAAGAGACAGAAAATGAACTTAAATTAACTCCACAGATTTTTGCATATTTGATCTAGTATATCTAAAGAAACACTTATCACTGTGACTTTTCTTTTTTTTCTAGGTCTTATTTCTATCCCTTGCACTCTCTCTTCCCCCTCTTTCCCTGCTCTATAAGCACTTTGCCAACTTAAGAACAAAATGAAAATAAGAAAATACACTAAGTGTGTCTATGCCGATGAAGTGGTTTCCTCAGAAATGGTAGCCATATGAAAGCTTTAAAGGCTGATACCAAAACCATATTTGAGTATACGGATGTGGGCCCTGAAAAAAAGGGAAATGAGATATGCTTGCTAGCTAAAGGGAAAATCTTGTTGCTGCTAGGCTTTTTGCCAAAGTGCAGCTGAGTAAGATTACTTGAGGTGTGTGTCATGTGCCATTTTTCCCCTTTAGCCTTCTCTGTAAGGTGCTCATAGGGACCCACCTACGAACAAAGAAATGTCTGAGCACATACACTGCCCTGATTTAATTTCATATTTTCATGTACTTGGCAGACAGGGTAGGTATATCCTTTGAAAACATAGCTTTGAGTCCACAGATTGGGCAGGACTCCCTGTGACACATGGGAAGTCACTCTTGCAGCTTCCAGCTCCTGGTGCTTGGCTGCAGGGCAGCATAGTAGTACCTATTAGGGCTACTGCAGGTCTGGGTACACACTAGATGGGTACTGTTCCTGGATCCTTTACAGCATTGAGAACTGGAAGAGTTCTCAATAACTGGAAGAGATCACAGGAAGAGGAATAGTGTGGGAGACAAACTGTTCAACCAAAAAGTAGTTGGCCACAGAGCCTGCTCTGTCTTATAAAGACAGGCACTGGCCATAGTAGGCTGTGAAGCCAGCAGAGGATTCACCTTGGTCTGCCCTTGGACTCCAAGTGCACACTGCTTCTGGCCACCAGCCCCTGAACTGTAAGTCCTTATTACAACAGGGGTGAGTAATGTCCAACTCTGTCAGCTCTTGAGCCACAACAACATCCTCTCGGCAATGCTCATCCACTTTCCACTCATCAGAACAGCTTTCCAGCCTGCTTCTTTTTACTCAGCAATTCTCTTTCCACACTGTCTCACAGCCCTGATTCCTTCAAATACCTCTCGTAGCCTTCCTCAGCCTCCTTTGTTACGCTGGCTTCCCTCAAATACTTTTGCCTCAGAGAAGTCTGTGGATATTTTTCTTTTGTTCATTTCTTTTGTCATTAACACTGAAGCGGATTTCAATTTCTCTTTGTTATGAATCACTTTAAATGGCAACTTATTTTTTGTGGTGAAGCTGGCAACTAATTTCCTTCTAAACAGGAAGGGTACTCTCTCAGGTACTACAAGGACAACATACTTGCTGAAAGCAGCCATGCTAACTAGGGCAAGGGTACTTGCGGTAGCCTAACTAAGGGTACCAAGCTCCCTGCTAAGCCTGAATTAAGACAACAATTTGATAAAATTGTGATGTTGGTTTCTATGCTGAGAAAATGCTAGGCCATCAGTAAAAATTAGGTAGGCACCTAGTTAGAGCTAGATTTCTGTAGAAATGTCAAGAGTATGGCCATGCTACACAGCACTCTCAATGTACAATGAGTTGCACGTCTGTTTCCTTCAATTAGTAGAGATCCACTGACTAAAGCACCTTGTCATTTAGTCTTACTTCTCAGATAAACTAACTTGGGGACCCAAATGATCTGTGCCAAGCAGACAGGGGTTTGGAAGCTGCCTGTTTGGAGTACTCACATGTGTAACACTGTACAGAAGAGCCCTACCTGTAGATGGCTTTTGGAATAAATGTTTCTGTGCTTTGGCTGATTTTTGAACTAGAAAGCAATTGCCTTTGAGATACCAGTAAGTCCTTATAAAATAGGCACCTTTGTACCTTTACATCCTCTGTATTTTTTCTACTGGGACCAGCACTAGGATGCAAGTTACAAAATCAGTCAATCAGTAGGTTTCCTTTAAAGGAAAAAGTGGGAATTAATAAGTAGCCATCACAGAAATGCTTTGGAGATTGTTATTTCATTGTGGTGAAATTGGCAGAAGATAATTTGAATTCCAGAAGGATTATTCCTACATTTGCATGCATGAGTCTTGTGCCAGATTTTGTAATTTAGTTCTCAAATATCCTTGAGATTTCAAGCACTTTTAGAGTAAATCATTAAACTAAAAAGAAGCTGTTTTGTCATTTTAAAGATACTGTTATTTATAAAGAGCCCAATTATAGTGTCAGTCTCCAACAGATAAATGTAGTGAACATAAATTGTTTAGTTGAAGCATGTGTAAATAAAATGACATATACACTATGTGCCTGAAGTGTGTTCCCATTGCTGAAGCACTGCTTCATATTAGATCATTGTCTACATCATTGGCTGAAGTGCTAAGCAAGAAGAATTTTTTACATGTTGGGCTTTTGTGGGGTTTTTTTTTTCAGACCAAATCACAATCCTCTTCCATGTAACTGCCTGCCTCCCTACAGCAAGTTTCTTTCATTTCTTTTCTCGCATTCTTTGTGTGTTTCAATGTCCTTGTTTCTCTCCTCCCATTTCTAGCTCCTAAACATTAGGACTTCAGAAAGCATTTTTTGGACTTGCAAGAATAAGGTGACCTCCGGCTGCTGAGAAAGAAAATGTAAAAATTATTGGCCATTCCTACAAGGATGTATTAGCTTCTGACATTGTGGGAGACCTGTTAAACCTCAGGGAGTGGTTCTACTCTGGCTCTATTAAAACATTCCTTATGTAATTTTTACCTAAACTTGTATGAATTACAGCATTAGGGAGAGGGGCCATTATAGGTCAGCACACTCAGCTCACACAGAAGTGTTTCCTGTTCCTTTATTTATTTATTATCATAGCTTAAAAAAAAGTGTCAAGACTTTTGAGGAAAAAAAAAATCAAAATGAGCAAAGCCTGATGCTGATTGAGCAGGGTTAGGCTAAGTGATCATCCTGCTATTTTCTAGCTGATGCATGTGCCTGATGCTTAATGTCTCTTAATTGTAAAATGAATGAGAATGGAGTGCACCTGCCTACGGTGGAGGAAAATTGTACTGTATTTTGGTATAAATTTACTGTGTTCTGCCTCTCAAGAGGGATGCTAGAGTACTTTGTAAATACTACTTGTGAATCAAGTCCATTTGGAGCAGTTAACACTCCTGCTTTAGAGAAACTTCCGCATGACAGTTAGGGACAGCTGTCCCAAGCTTTCTCTTGCTCTGGGCAGCAGGGTTCTGCAGTAAAGTGAGAACAGGACACAGCTGCAGTTAGTCCCTGAACCTCAGAATTCTTCCCCATACCATTAGACCAGAGATGATGTCATGTAAATCATCCTAAGCCAAGTCATTACTTTAAATATTGTTTTCACATTTATTGGCAATAGCATGGGCCATGTTCTTGGGCCAGCTTTGCAGCCATGGCACTGCTGGTGTAACCGGTCCTCTGAGCCACCCTCACAGGGGAGAGCACCTTCACTCTCAGCTCTGGGTGCTGGAGCACCTGGTGCCCAGGCCCATTCCTCCCTGCTACATGGGTTGTAGTGAAGTAAAGACTTTGGGAAACACTGAAGTGCTACACTGATGCCTCCTGCTTCTTCCACTTCGGTGTCTTCTAGTTTCTGTCACTCCATGCAGGCTGTTCTGAGCAAGTAATCAAAAACATATGTATTATTTTGTACACTCCCAGTACTGCATTCTCAGTACTTCTCAGTTTAGCTACTATGTATAGCTGTTTCACTGGCAATGTAGTTTGAAGGTTGCTCTGAGCTTTCCTGTTAGGTTATCTAGGGGATTTCAAAACTAGAGAAACAAAAATGTTACCAATCTGGTGAAGTCAACTGTATTTTAGTGAATTAATTTCTCAAAGATGTGGAACTAAATTCACATGCAATGCTATTATGAACTTGTTACTAGTTGAAGCATTGGCTTACAAGCTGGTTTAACTTCATTGCCTTTCAGGCAGATAATTTTTCATCAGAAAGTAACTGTAGAACACTTTAGAGGATCATTTCATATTTGAAGAATTTATTTCAGAAAGCCAGAGGTAATGTCAGCAGATATATGTTTAGTCTGAGAGCAGGAGGGAGAACAATGAAAACATTGTCTGAAGAGATGGAGGTGAAAGCAGAGATAGTTACTTTACAGGCTGAAGGACTGGAGTACTGCTTGTCAAGGTCTTGTATTGTTAGTAGTATTATTTGTATTATTATATCCTTTAGAAGGTATTTTGAATTTACAGTATTTTGAGTTTCTGCACATAATGAAGAAGTAACTTCTGCCTGGTGAAAACTGACATAGCATCCATGACAGCCTGGAGCCACTGAGAATCCAGGGCAAAATTTGGCTGATGTATTTGGTTTGGGTAGAACTCAGCCACAAGACAAATCCTTCATAAAATAAGTGAGCTAAGAGAATAAGTAGGAAGTATCAAATTACAGAAAACGGACTTCTAGAGACACTGAAATGCAAACCTTTTCTGAGGAACTTAGGAGCAGGAGGTTTTTTGAATGATTTGACTGGCACTTTTGGATTTGTAGCCACAAAATGTCAGGTAAATTCATAGTAGTCTAAGCCTTAGTGCACTAAGCCAGTCTTTTGGTTAACTCTATTTGTATGAACAAACAGTCTAAAATCCTTGCGCACACTGGTGAGCAAAAGTGAGTAAATATCTGCTGCAAGTGGGAAGTGTTCCACTGTCCCAGAAGCCTTAAAAGTTGAAACAGAAATTAAAACAGTCCAGTCTGCAGCTTTTCACATGCATTCTTTAAATAAAGAAGATAGATACAGCTGCTCTTTTTTTCGGCGGGGAGGGGGCATCTGCTGCTGGCACAGATGATTGTAACTCCCATTAAAATGAGCAAGTGCTGCGCCTGCTGAACTGGGCCCTCTGCCTACAGAAAATTAAATGCACTGGCAAGTTAGCCAGAATAAAGCGTGGGGTGCCTTGTATTTCTTCTGCATGCTCCAGCTCACAAAAGGGAGGTGCTCTAGAAAATGAGAGCTCACCAGGGAGAACCTGATGCCTGTTACCTCTTTCCCCCTGTATTAAATCTTGCAAATCCAGAGAACTGTGTAAAGCACCATCACTGGCAATCTCAAGATAGGTAACAGCCCTGTCCACACCTTCATGTGTAGGTTTTTTTTTTTTTTTTTTCTTATCCACAGCTATAGTCATGAGAGTTCCTCCTTTATTTGGCAGGGGACCAAACCATAGCTTCTGCCTCTCCCCTAGGTTTGGTGGACACTGCCTGCAGTTAGCATATATACATACAGCAGGGATTGTAACCTATTTATGAACAAGCTTGTGTGTGAATATGTGTCCTTCAGGGACTGGAAAAGGACAGAAATATGCAGAAAAAGGTCTTTGAATTTGTCTAAGGCTATTTTTGAGTTACTGCAGTGTGGTCATTCTCCATCTTTTTTTTTTCTAGGCTATTTTTTGACCACAAACTATATCTCTTGCTTGTACTTTATTTGCTGTTTTTCTGCATCTTTCTCTTTAATTTATGAAAGCGAATAAGCTGTCATTTTCTTAGATTACATGAAGAAGAAATACCCCAGGGCCCAGATGTCTTGGGAGAGTCAGACCTTTTTCAAAAGTGAGGAAGCATTTAGTAGTATAAATCCCATTACAAATAAGCATGATTCTGGTTTGTTTGAAAAAAAAAAAAACTTTTAAAAATATAAATTTAGTCCCTAAATACCTATAGGCATGTGGGAAAAAAACAGTTTGTGTATTAAATTATGGGTAAAATCAAGTAGTTCTGTAAGACAGTGGCTACTAGCATTCCTTGTATTGTTTCTATGATGACTTATTTCTGAAGTGGGTAGAATCATATTAGCTAGATTTGCAACACTTCAGTGTCTCCTAGAATGTTTACAATAAAAACCTGATGCTGACAAGTACTGTGGAGTATATTTAGTCTTTTGTTGTGGATTAAACAATTGATTCTGAAAGATTAAAATGCCCCACCTGCCTTCTTGCACACTTCTGTTTTGCCATGTCAAACAATATAAAATGAATACTGCACTTCCCTCTATCTAATTGAATAATTTACTGTAAATAGCTGTCATTTACTTTAGAGCAGTAGGGGATCATTAGCCAAATGGATGTGAGTAAGTCATGCCTTTAATGCGTTAGAGGGGCCTAAAATGGAATCATCTAAATGGGACCATCAATACAGCATGCTGAATTAAGTCAGAGGCACTTAAAGCTTTAAGTCCTCTTTCTTGTAAATTACACACTCCCTCGACAAAAAGGTAATCAAGAACTTGCATAAAATATGCCATCTTTGTTTCAATGCTTTATTTTTAATGAATAAAATAGTATAATTTAGATGACATGATTGGTAGCTGTAACTGTTTTGGATTTCCCTCATTTTAATTACCTCCCTTACTGATTGAAGCATTCCTGCTTGGAAGCAACCACTTGTGCTGACTAATATTGGCTCTATTCCATAAACAAAATGAGCAGGTAATATCTTCTTTTGACTTTTATAGGTATATAACCTGATAATTACTTGCAGAAATTTGTGTTTTGTCCATGTAATTTTTAGAAAAGTTCCAGTTAATCTTAACCTCCAAAATGTACAACATATTTTGGGTCCATTTCACCACCAAACTCAGTGGTAAGGTGATTGGGTGCTTTAATGCACCCATTATTACTATTATTATATATATTATATTATAATGTTATATATAGTGTGTGTATATATACAACACACCTACAGTTCTTTAATGCATCTCTTCACTTCCCCATCCCAATATTGCCTCTAGTTCCTCAGCTAAGGTCCCTATTCTCATGCAATAGGTTGTTCTTCAGTCAGATTCAGAATTCAGACATTCAGTAATGTCTAAAGCAGTGGAAGCAAGACAGACAGTAACTGTCATGAGGTGTAAAGCTTAATGTAAAAACTGTTTTAATTAACTTAAGCTCCAATAACTTGTATTATCCATAACAATGTTCCTTTTGAAACTTTCTTGATTTGGGGTGATAATGACTTCCTGGAAACAAGTGTCACATCCTCTGAAAATGGCTTTCTCAGTTTTGAGTTTTCTACACTTCATAGAATCCTTAAAGATTAGAATAATAAAGTTCCTGATCTATCTTTTCAATACTAATCCATTGTTCAATTTTACTTTTAGTCATCTCTTGACAGTAGTCAATCCTCTAACAGCTTTTTTTTTTGTGCAGTAAGCGTTTTACTTTCAGGAATATGACCAATTCAGTTTAATTATTGAAATAACAGATCAGATCTTTTAAATCAAGTTGTCAGATTCAAGGGCTGTAAGTAAAGGAAGAAGTAATAATGCCATGCATGAATTTCTAATTGTTTCATTGCAAATGTATTCTGTCACTTGGGCACTGAGGAATATAAACTAATTGGATAAACCATCACTTTAGAGATGCAGATTAAATAATTTGCTGTGCATCCTGGAAAAAGTTGGTGAGAAATTTGTTGTAGAAAGCACAGTGATTCCTTATTTTCATTCCCTAGCTGTAACCACTGTCCTGTGTTTCCTGTAACTGATCTTCTCCTTCTTACTGAAATGGGGTTTTTAAAGGTAAATTCATCTTGTGCTTTGAAACTCTTCAGATTCTGTTTATGAACTGCTTTCACTTTTATTGGATGAGTCATGAGTTGAAAGCTCTTGTTTTGTAGTTCCACCATGAGTAATGCTTAGCATTTTCTTGCGTTCTCTTTGAGAACACTATTAAATTAAAAGAAGAATCTGTTTTTTGATATCCTAATGGACAATTAGGTGGCTGGGTCTTAGACCTGATTTACATTTACCACAGCAACAATTTTTATTTTTTTCCTTCAACTTAAAGATGTCACATTTTTCCCCTTGCTTGAGTATGTTACAAAGCATAGCTTTCCATCAGAATTAAAAACAAACAAACAAACAAACAAAAAAGGAAAGAAAAGGGAAAAAAAGAGGAAAAATACATATGATTTCTGGTTGGGAACCGCTGCTCAAGTATTGACTGTTTTAGGGTGTTTTTTTTCATTGACTGATACCAACTTTCGAAGTTGGTATCTGGAAGCATGTGCAGACAGATCTACATGACACTGAAGGCATGGTAGTGAATGCAGTAATCTGAGGACATATACTCAGAAATTCTCTTCCCTCATTCTGGCATTGACCTTAAAGCCCATGGATAGTGCTCCTGGAATATCCGTGCTGATTTATATCCAAATGATACATATGTAGAATGAAATTGAGGTAGAAACTCTCTACTGCCAGTGGGAATGGGGCACTTTCCCAAGACACCGGCACATCAGCAGATGTTGTAACAGGCACTACCCAATAAGTCATGTAATGCACCTGCTATTCACTGGTGAATAAAAGAGTCATCAGCACAGGCAATGTTTAGATCCAGTCGACATAAATGTTGACTGTAGATAATATCTCTAAGCTTAGACACCCTGTAGAAAAAATGCAAGCCGTATTTGCAGGTGCAGTATGCACTCTGTCTCCACGAGGGCTTTGGAACATGACTATTTCCTTGCTGAGGCAAATTACTGGCTTCAGTTACATTTACAATATTGGAAGACAAGGGCCTTTCTGGAGATGGACAGAGTTTTGTGAGACTGATGATGGGAAGAGAGATATGTATGAAACACTCAAATCTGAAATGCTCTCTATAGAAGTGGTGAACATAGCAACACTAGTATCTGAATAACGGAATTAGCTGTCTGCAGAGATTTTGGAGTTGGCAGCTCTAACCCTGTTCTTGCAATTCGACGATGACCTGCTTCACATCCCACATTTCACAGCTAATGGAAATGAGCCTTAGGACTGAAGCTTCAGCTAAGTTCTGATGCATTTGCACCCAAAATGAACATCACCAGATTCTAGGCATGCAGGTTTATGTTGAACTTTCAGACTTTTAATTTACTCAGTTTTATCAGTCTCCTATTCCTGCAGTGTTTGTAGTACGTGGGCTTGCACTGGAAATAAGTGAACAGATCATTGTAATAATGTGACTGTGCATTTGTCTATTTGACTTTCAGTGAAGTATTAACAAGATCTGCAGTATAGCCATAAATAACTGCAAAGTTCAAGTCAAAATTGTGAATAAAAATCCAAGTTACTTTTTTTTTTTTTTATGAAAATGAAAAATAAAGTCAGGAATTTGAACCCTCCTAAGCCTAATGATTGATAACTCACAAATTTCAGGTCCTAACAGCAAAAGCCTGATTTTGGAATTCTTAATTTCAACTAGCTCTGGTGCATGTTTCTCTCTTTAGGCTATCACAAATTATTAAGAAGCCATAATAGTAATATTTGTCAGTATTTGCCCTTTCTACAATCAGACATGGGCACCTTAAAAGATATTTTCTCAGTAACTTTTTTTTTAGAAAATCAAGAGAACAAATAACAGCTGTCCTGGAACAGAGTATAAAGTAATTCATTATGTACTCAAATGCCAGTTCCTTTGCATAATAGATTACTGAGCATCAGTTGAGTAGCAGTGAGTTACTGTAGCACAGGTGACACACAGGAACTTGCTAGACTCCAGTAACGTGGTGTGTGTCTGGGACCAGGACTGAGAAAATAGAATGAAGTACAGACACTGATTTGTGTATCTTCCGTATCTGGGATCTGGTTTCAGCACTGCTACACTGCTAGATCACTTTTACAAATCAAACTACAAATACCACCCTCTCCCCCACTGCCAAAATGTGTAAGGACAGTAGTGTGCAATATAAATTTATATTACTCAATGTTATTGTAAGATAATGGAGCATTTCATGTTAACTCTACAGCCCAGCCAGACTTAAGAATTAACAACCCTTCCCCAAACATCCAAAGGCCAAGCAGAATTGGCCTGGCCTTCTTTGCTCTACACTAGCATGTTTTTATCCATAGTTACTAAATATCAGTGACGAATGCTAAGTTTTCTTCCATGTTTTCACTGAATTCTTAATGATGTCAGCTTTCACTGACAAAGACATTTCTGTCTGGAAAAGGGCATCCAGTTTTGTTCTATAAGGATTAGTAATGTTATTTGCTCTTAGATGCAGCATGGGTCTTCATATAAATATCACTTTATACCCATACCTGACTTGATAATGAGCAGTGCTCCTCTCCTTGTGTCTCTTTTACTGCTTTGTACTCTCTCCTCTTTGGCCCTTCCACACTAAAATTTCAGCTTATAAACTGCAAGAACTGCAAATCGTATAAATCTTATCATTGTATCAAATAATACCCTTTGAAAGCTCTTGGCTCAGCCTTCCAAGGTTCTGCACCCAAAGGGTCAAGAGTGTGTTTTGACACAGTGTCTCACTGCAGTTCACTGACCGGAAGCACATTTTGCACTTTCAGATCCAAGCTGTTTGATTTCTGGATGTACTCTGGCTGTACTACATCTGCCCCTGAAACAATAAATATATGGATGACGCTATAGAGCAGTCTGTTCTGTCCTAGTACTGCTGGGGATTCCCTATCTGTTTCTTTTTAACAGCTTTTTGGCCCTTCACAATGCTTTCTGTGAGGGATGGATGAGAATGTCTGATGACTGGATACTCTGCCAGTGGTTCAAAAATATACAGCATTTTATACGTAAAAAAAGTAACTATTTTTTTTCCCTCTCTTGTTACTTCACCTTTTTGTAGAATTATAATGACTAGGAAATGTAAACTCTGCTGATATACTGTCTGGAGGTGTTAACTGGAGTTACTTTTTTAAAAAAAAAAGAAAAAAGAAACACTGCTGTAAGTGCAAACAACATCCATATCTTGCATATCTTGACTTTTTCAGCCTGTATAAAAAAGTCTGTGTTACTTTACTGGATTTGTTGTTTCACATTTTAGGAAACACATATGTGGCTGAGACCACAAATAACATGAAGTTACCTCACTGGAGAATTCCTGTTAAGACAAGTGGGTTCCATCTTCCTTGTTTTGTTTGCTACTTAATTGTCATTACACTTGGTTCCGGAACACTGGCTTTCCTGCTTTTTGCATTGTGTCCAGATGCTATATGAAAGTCTCCAATGTCCTTTTATTTCTTTCCTGCAATGTGCATAAGGGGAAAAAAATGGTGATAAAAGTAACAAAGCTCTCTATTTGCAGTATATATAAACTTTTTAATGGCTGCAGTAGGCTATCTTTCCTGTCTGTGTTAACTTTTAGGTGAACGTGCATTTATATGAATTGGTCTAAAGCTGGTTTAAAGGGTTTTGAAGAAATGCCAACAAACAGCAACTGGATATCAATTCTGTAAAATGAAAAACTTAATGGCTGCTGCCAAATATTGTTAAAATGCCAACACTGTTTACCATGCAATGCCTTGCAATACTTCCAATAAAGATGTTGATAGCATGGGCTGTGACCTGCATTAATAATATGGTTTTGCTTATCTCTGTTAAAATGTCAGATTTTTTGTTGTTGTTGTTCTTTAGGGGAATATCAATATAAGTAAAGAAGTCTTTCAGACTGCCTGAGCAACTGAAATGGATATTAAGGTAAAATTCTTTAATTATAGAAAATGGATTGTATGCAGAGATGAGCAGAGATATCTTCGTCATCTTTCTTTGAAGGAAGTGAGTTATTTGAATAGGTCCTTTCTCTTTTCCCTTCACTGAAGCTGTTAAGTACAAGGTTAGTTGCTACTAACTTACAATACTAGAATTTAGGATACTTGATTTCAATTTGTGGTTGTGTATCATTTTTAGCTTTGCATAAGTCACTTCACTTCTGTTTCTCTATTCCTTGCCAGAAGATGATTTTACCTATTTTGATTTTAGGCTCCTTTGTATTTTTTTTCTAATGTTTAAGTGCATAATGGCCATAATCTCACTGCACTACTAAGTAGGAGTAGAATTGTTATTTCTATAGAAAAAGTACTGCTATAGTACTATAGGAACTATAGTTCCTACCTTTGCTAGGAAAAATAATAATGAAAAAACACTAATTTTGTGAATTAACTACAAAGTCATAAAGCAATTTAACAGAGGAGTAAGATGGAAGGGGCAAAGAAATATGTCTTTTGTTACAGATTGCTTGAAACAATTTCTTTACTTGAAGATCTATTAAAAAAACAAGGATATACAAAACAACACTTTATTAAGCTGTTTCTATGTTGGATACTGTGCAACTCAAGTCACTATTCTTCAGCATATCTGTTCTGTAAATTTACCTTGGGATGCCATTTAGTTCTTCTTTTGCCCTTATCCTTAGTTGCCTTTTCTGAAAACATTGCCCATTCTGATGTTTTCCTTGAACTAGCACATGCCCCATGACCCTGCAGAAGGTAGCCTAAAGCTTCTGTGTTGTCTCATAGCCTTAGTTAGCATTACTCTCATAGCATTACTGCTGGAGCTGTAGCTCCTTCACAGCACTCACGGCCTGTTTTCTCACTCCTTTTGTTCAGTTACTGTGTAAGAAGCTACAACCTAGCATGAAGTTGCTACAGAATACATTGCATTCAGTTCAGTCAAGCAATTCTCTTATCACCCAGCACATTCTGAGCTAGCCAGAAAAATGTATTATAGTTTGCTGTACTTCGATGTGAACATCCTATGTGTATATACATATACATAGTATGCGAGGTAAAGGTCCCAACTTCTCTTCTGGATCTGCGGTACTTATAAAGTACTGTCCTTTTGCGGGGATTATAATCTTTTCAAAATGTTTTATACAGAGTAGGGGAGCAAAATTGTTCTCCACAATGGCTAATTGAAGTACCAGCCCCCTTATTTCTAACTTCCTTACAAGAAGGATGAGGGGAATACAAGGTCTCATCTCCTTCAAACTGAACATATGGAGGAAACAAGATTATGCATTTGGGACTCCTACGCTGCACCCGACTAGCCACTAGCTAGCGTGCCACAAGCAAAACAGATTTAAGTGAAGAAACTGTACTTAATTTATTGCCAGCCACGGCAAGCCTCCAGCCTGATTTAGAAATTAGAGGCGAGTGAGATAAGCACAGCAACAGCCCCCTGCTGCTACCGGCCCCACCTCACCTCGTTCGCGCCACAGGGTCTCCACCTCTCACTTTTTGCCCGAGAAGCAGGCGGCCAGAGCGGGGAGTTGAGGGGTGAAGGTGGTCACGTCGTGGCAAGCGCTGCGCCTCATCGTGAGTGGGCAAAGCACCCCTCAAGGGCAGCCATCCAGCCCGCTTGGCACCCGGGCGAGGCACCTGCCCCGCCGCACTCTGCCGCAGCCGTTGGCCGTTACCTCAGGACCGGCTGGAACCGGTTCCCACCGGCCGGCGGCCGCTAGCGCCTGCGCTTTTCCCCCATCACGTGAGGCGCTCGCGTTGGCCGTTACCTCAGGACCAGAGGGAACCGGTTCTAACCGCCCGGCAGCGGCGGTTGGTGACTGTTTCTGCGTGCGCGTTCGGCCCTTCTGGCGACAGTTAGTTGCTCTGTGAGGCAGGTGGCTGTGGGGGACTGAGCTGGTGGGTCGTTGTTTCTATTACTGCTTTAAGGCTATGCATCTCGATATATACGCAGTCTTAAAAATAAGTAAAAAAAGGTCTTGATATATATGTAGTCTTAAAAAAAACTTCTCCTGAAAGATGTGCCTCACCATAGGTGGACTGGTGGAGTGGGCGCTGAGGTGGCTGTTGTGAGGAGAGAAGCTCTGCATACTGCACTGTCTAGGGGAGCCCCTTGTACCTACTGTGTGGCTGCAATGCTGTGGAAGCCACGAAGCCGTTGCTGAGAAGGGGTTTGCAGCTGCTGTGAGTCTGTGCTAGAGCTGAGACACGGGGGGCTGGGAGGTGGTGGTGACCAATTAACACTTTTTATTAAGACCGGCTTGGGATGGGGGGGCATAGGGAAGCATAAATACTGGGAAGTTGTACCTCTTGGCATTTTATGGTATCAAGCTATGTTAATGTTGCTCTGAGAACCAATAAACATTTTTATATGGTTTTCTGTGTTACATAAAAAGAAAAAATACAGCCCCAAAGTGCTCCTTCTTGCCACCTCTTCAATTGCTGTGTGTCAAAAGAAAATTCTTTCTGAGGCAAATTGCCTCTGAATTTATAATAACCAGAAATGTGACCACTAATCAGTTTGTTCCCATAATGCTGCCATCTCTATAAATTAGTATGCCCCTCCTAGAAGGGGAGACTATAGAGACTTCAATGAAAAGATAGGGAAAAAGAATGCCAAGTAAGCGATTAGGCCAGTGGCTTTTTGCCCAAAATAATTTTCTTAAATGTGAAAAAATAGAAATCAAGAATGTTATACTCTATTCTAATTTTAAATCATTTTACAAGTAGGCTGTGCTCTTGGGAATTTCATTTTTCCAGGGGTTTTATGTCCAAATTGGAAAATTTGCTAAAGATTTACTAAATGAAAAATCATGCAAGAGAACTGACTGTAGTTTGTCAGAGAGATACAGAGAACTCTTCTGTCCCTGGTATATGCGGTGATATGTATGCTTTACAAGGATTAGATGTGTCTTAATTTCCTAGTCGTGTTGCAGGTGTTCTGTTTAGTGCTTCTTCTGCTAAAGTAAAGGACACAAGTACACATCCTTTGTTTTAAAAGCAGGGTGTTTTTCACAGAGCTCAGAGAAAATTATAAAGGTTGAAGAATGTCCTGAAGCTTCATTCACTCTCTGGCTTGGAACGACTCAAAAAGCTTTGTATGAATATGAGTGAAATCTTGTCCTAAGAGTCTGGCTTGAGATTCCCCCTCCCCTCCCCTTTTTTTTTCTCCCCTTGCTTGATATCTGCAGTTGGCAATGTTGTGCTTCTCATTTCTCATGCTAACTTAAGATCTGCAAACTAATGATCCTTTCTTCAGGTTCCAGAACAGAAGTAGCTCAGACAGTAGACAGTAGCACAGTTTGCAATAGTTCATACATATATGATGGACCTTGTCAAAGATAAATACAGAATCATTTAAAATGGAATCCTTTCTCTGTAGAACATAGAGATCAGATGGTAAGAAGTATGCCTTAAAAATAAAATTTTGTATGACTGAAAATGATTGTGTTTTTCTGACACCTGACAGGTAAAGTATAAACTGTTCAGTACTTATTTCAGTTTAATCTGCAAAAGCAGTTTCTATACCTTAATGCCTCAGGCAGCCCCTTTTCCCATCTCTGTCTTTCTTAATTTTGCATTCTAGGAGTATGGATACATACATCTGTGTATATGGACTCTCATTAATATGATCCATTTTAATGCATTGTTTGAAGGACTATTTCTGTTTTTGTTTTTTATTATTTAGATTCGTGAAACTCTGAGTTGGCTTTTACTACTGTAATTCATACTTTCCTGTATAAAACTGGCATAAACAAAAGCAGCATGGGATCCTGACTCCTTAAATGGATAGTGTGAAAAATTTCTGATTGACCAGGCACGTTGCTGAAGGACAGAGTGTATATATTTACTTTCTGACCTATCGCATAAAGGCTGTCAGAATTTTCCTTTTAATTTGATTTGTAGCATTCCATTAACAGTTATTCTGTGTACCAGGAGAATAATGATTCCCAGACTTCCAGAGTTGTAAAATAAGGACAGGCAGTATTTGGCAGAACGGAAACTGTACTTTATTATGTCAGAGGAACTGCTTGTACTAATCAAATCTTACCTAGTCTAAAATGACTTCTGGTTAATGACTTGTTATTCTCAGGTTAGCCAAACTACTTGCAGATAGCATCGTCTTCTCATTCTGGTGATTATTGGTAATCAAAGTCTTAAATACATGGTTGTCCCTCTTTCACAAAGAGGAGTGATGCTCTTGGTTGACCTTATTTTAAGATAATCTTTTTAGCACTGAAATTGTGATGTTAGGTGTTAGAAACGAGATGGCAAAAATTCACTGATTAGCCTTTTGACTTAAGCCTTTACAACAGTGGGAATGAGTGAGCTAGCAATGGGTGAGTTCAAAAACTATGCATTTAATTGTGAGAGTTCCAAAACTTAATTGTTCAGGATATCTTTTTTTTGATGGAGAACTTCTGTAGAACCATCAGGAACAGGAGTAAATGAGTTGCATCTATTTCACTTTGAAGAACATGTGCTGTAGCTATGAGGTTTTTGGACATGGTTGCATTTAGATTTGTCTGCTAAATATCATGGATATAGAAATATCATAATTCCTGGTTGGTTAAATATGAGTTAATATGTAGAGTGATGGAGAACAAATTTAAATTAGGAGGTTTGTCAAGGTGCAGCCTTTTGTCCTAACGGGGGGGGGGAAACTTCTCCAGGATGGTAAAAGCAATGTGCCTTTTCAGATCTTGCTATCAAATGCTAAAACAGACTTAAGTGGAGGTTCCCAGCCAGGAGTTTCTATAATGCAGGTGAAACCAAAAGTTTGAGGGTTTCCTGCTACTCCACTATGCTAACGAGGCATCACACAAATTTCACAGGTGAACTTCAGTGCTATGGTGCTTAGTGTAAGTTAGGATGAAAACTCTCCTTTAATTTATGGAAGGGCTAGCTAGTCAGATTTTCAAGATGCTTTTAGTTCTTTATACCGGTTGTCAGTTTTGGGTTCTGATGCTGCTCTGTGAGAAAGTTAGGCTTTTCTTGTATATGTTTTTATTTGTCTCTCCCACCCCTGCCACGGTGATTGTGTTCTCTGATGTTTTTTCTGTGAGCAATTCTTGCAGGCTACCTCTGGTGTGTTATTTCTTGTGTAGTAGTTCTTTATAAAATAATATTTTGGCAGACTGTCTTCACTGGAAATGAAATGTGGTTTGCGGTCCGCTTGTCTACATCTATCTAGTAAACATGAGGAAATTTTATCTTAAAATCTAATTCGGTGTTGACAGAGAGGATGATACAGGACACAAGGAGAGACTGCTGGCTTGAATGCATCTAATTCTATGTGCACACATCATTACCTACCAAAAGAAATAAGCCAATTCTAAGTCTTTCTTAGGATTACAGTGTGGGTCCATGTCCAGACATTTGTGTGTGTAAAAGCCTGTTTAAGGTATTAAAAAAAGTCTTTAGAAAAGTTCAAGAATGTAGAATTATAGAATTATTTTCCTCTCACTTGAGGTGATGTTTAGGGGTCATTTTATGGGCTGCTGTAGTGTGAGGTGTTATTTCAGGAATGCTGACTAGGTCTCCATGTTATCGTGGCTTTTGACAAAAAGCAGCAACAACTGAACAGAGGGATTCCATCAGTCCTGTAACGGTCTTTGCTGGGAAATGCAATTTCTGTGTCGTGACCTTCCCCAGAGGGGAGAGTGAGAAGACCTGAAGCTGAACGTTTCCTACTATAAATGAGGCCCTGGGCAGATACCAGTATTTTTGCTGTGTAACTGGCTGGGACTTTAATTAGTCTTCTAGTTAGTCTTCTGGTTGTGGGTTTAGGCAGACTAGTGTGAGATGCTGTGATGTCGGAGGTGCAGTCAGTCTCCTGGCAGGTTGCCATTTGCCTGGGATCGGCACACCTGCTGAAGAGAGACAGTGTTTCCTCACTTGCAGCATTAACATGAGCTTAAAGACTTGAGATAATTGCACTCTTGAGGCAGACTGTTTGGTTAAGGTATTAGTAAGGTTTTTTTTTAATTATTCCTGAAGCGTAAGTGTCTTCTGTGTAGGAGCTGATCATGGTTTTAGAGGCTCTTAGCCATAATGTAATTGTGTATTTTGTGGGAAGAGAGGATATGAAAAGCTGTTTTTTTGTCAGATTCCTGATTTCTAGAGAACAGTGAGATGCAGTAATCTAATTTAAGTCTGTTTGCATTATGTCACTGCTCACAACTAATAGAGTACATCAGATGCTCTGATTTGTGTACGTAGAGATTTTAGTGGGCTGAGCTAATGGCAGAACAGCTTTAGCTTGCCAGAGGGAAGTAGATGATTTTTGTGTTGGGAGCTTAGAAAGGTAAATCTTGTGCTTGATGCTGAACAGGAGTTGACTAGTGCTCCCCATGTGTATACTTTTGTTGACTGGTGAAAGAATATATTTTCAGCTCTTCACATGTTAGAATTTAGAAGATGAAATTTCATCTTGAAGATTTTGTGCAGACATGTCCATCTTTGATTAAGGGTCTCATTACCACTAGAAAATAGTGGTAATGAGGTATTTCCAGTAAATTTGATTATAGGGTTACTTGTATTTGGTAATTTTAAGTTTCTTTCACAAAGAGTCAAAAATGTGCTAGCAAAAAGAAATGAAGATTTTTTTTGTGTCATTATTAGTGCTGTCTGTGCGATACATGTAAACTGCTAAAGCAGACAACCACCACCACACCAAAAAAGGTCCCACTATCTTTTCTTTCAAATCAGGCAGCATTTTGGGCATTGAAGTATATATATTCATATTTTCATATTTGAAAGTATGAGCTATTAGGGCATAGCCTGTCAAATACTGG
Organism: Crypturellus soui; assembly: GCA_032275445.1. NCBI lineage: Eukaryota > Metazoa > Chordata > Aves > Tinamiformes > Tinamidae > Crypturellus > Crypturellus soui. The sequence continues at coordinate 3,664,976 of JAUBNY010000383.1, read as the reverse complement.
ACACTGTTAGAATCTTTTATAAGTTATAGTTCAGCATTTTTTTTTAAAAAATAAAGATTCTTTTCCCATTATCAGTACATTCATTCATCTGTTAAATTCATTATTTCTAGGGAAATTCATGAAAAAAAAATCCCAAGCAATGTAGTGCTAATAGTGGGCAGAGCATGTGAATGCATTACTTAGATTGTAATACTTTTATGTATTCAGGACAATATTTGTGGGTTCTGCTATACAGATCTTGGCCAAAAAGAAACCCAAGGAAATACATTAGCAATGAGATCAGTTTGCTAGGGAAGATGCTGAGGGCCACTCAGTGTCAATTAAGAACAATTTGGAGAGGCAGTTTCCTTAAATGCTGCCTGACTCAGCTTGCAGAATGTAGCCAATAATCAAATGGTAGAATTTCACAAGTGGCTACATCAAAAAATTTCTCCCTCAGTTGGTGACACAAGTCACTTTCATTTCCTGTGTAAAGTATTATTTCCAAAACTGAAATCCATTGATCCCATTTTTTTCTTCACATTTAAAAAGCTTAAGTTCCTGCTGTTCTTGTCTCCTCTTCCTGCAAATTAAACCATCTCCTTCTTTTTCTTGAATTGTGGATCATTCTCCTTCAAGTATTGCTCATTAGTTCTTCCTCTAGCTATGTGTATGTCTTGGAATGCTTTCACTTTTGCTGGTAAAATAAATTCTCTTTCTGGCTTCTGTTGAGAGCGTGCATTGATTTGTCCTGGGCAATGCCCTAATGATGCAAGATGAAGCAAATTAATGGAGGAGGGAGGGAGATAGCCCTCCCCTTCCCCTCATCAGTTTCAAACTGACAGAAAAATGAAAAGATGTAATATAGAAGGATCCAATACTTCAGTAACTTGGACATTAGGCCTTTCTTTAAATATCCTATATGATCCTATAATCATACAAACATATACTTCCTTTCTATCTTGCAATCAGTCTTTCTGACAATAGCATCGAGAATTCTGGTCTTACTAAAGCTGTTTCCTCTGGATTGCAAGTTACTGCAAAATGGTTTAGAAATAAGGCTAAACTAAACAATCCTAAATTAGCCCTGCAATATGTTCAGCAATCCAGGACTTTCAGGGATGTGCAGAATTGTATGTCGCTAATACCATGAAGTGTACTTGCTGACCGTGATCATTTTTTAGAGGTTTGTGTTGGCCTGAGGTAGAAGTCGTCCTTTCAGTTGCTTTTAATGAGTTAGCCTCACAGCTTAATGGAATAATGTCATGCCACTCTGGATTCAAGAGTCCTGAATTTCTCTAATTTTTCTAAATAACTGTTTCTTTCTAGATTTCAGCCTATGGAGAAGTGCACGTAAGGAATAGGATAAATATGGCTGTTAAGGGTGAGAACTACTTAGATTCCCTTCAGTTACCTGTTCAGCGGTAAGTGATATACTTGCTCACACAGACTCCCTTGAAGATCAGAAGATAATTTAAAAACACATTATAAACTTGTTTTTAAATAGTGTTCATATAACCTATTAAGAATGTGGAAGTCTGGGATTCATTTCTCAAGGCATTTGCAAATTTTTATATCTATGGCCTGGTCAGTCATGACAATGAGTGTGCAATCACCATTTTAAATAAACAAACATGTTTGCAATAGAGATGTTATTGTATTTACTGGATCAGTGATTCACTGAAATGAAAATTCCTGGAATTCCTGTAGCTCCATGAAGACTCCTGAGATCTATAATTAAAAATTCCTTTACCCTGATTGACATTTTCTGGGTATAGCAATGATAAATAGCATGATCTCTCCAGTTGTTGATGCTGGAGAGCCTACTATTTAATAAATACTTAGAATCTGTCTGACTGTTCCTCTTTATCCAGAGTCTAGATTGACCACTAGCATAATGTAGGTTCTGTGAAGAGAGACAAATGAAAAAAAATAGCTTCCACGTTCTTGTTGAGCTAGAGTGATATTGGCATGATTGTTTGGAGGAATGAAATCAGAAACAAAAGGAATTTAAATTTCATTAAATATTATTCGCATACTCCCTTTTTTCTTCAGCCCAGATTATGAATCTTTACTGTAACAGCAGCTTCCTGGTGCCCTATTTCAAACTATAAAGTTTTTTTTTTTTTTTTCAGCAGAAGTTTGGCATTTTCTCTACCTTCCTGTCTTGACTCTTCAAGCAGGTATTTTTCTCTGGAAAAGATATTGCACAAGGCCTTTGGTAATTGGCAGTGTTCCCTTCGTTCTAGCCAAAAATTGTTGTAGTAGTCAGTGACTCCCAGAAATCCTGGATAGGATTCATGATGAAATTCGTTTTCTTGCTACACAGAGCCATGGAATACCTCCTCAGATGTATACAGCAATGAAGACAGACTATTGACTTTGCTGTAGAAGTGCTCAGGCTAGCCCAAAGATCAGACAAATTGCCAGAATCCCAGGTTAATTGCTCAGTGAAAAATAATGGCTTTCAGCAGCTGAGTCTTGGATCAAAAGTCAACGAACTTATCAAAGCTAACTGCTATGCCAAGAACTCAGCTTGCAAAAAGGTTAATGAAGTCTGTTACTATAGTGGAAAGCTGGTTGCAAACAGTGATGTTAACTGCCTAAGGCAATAGGTCCTGTAGATGGCAAGGGCTGTTCTGGGTTGCTGATAGCAAGTTTTGGTTGCAAATGCAAAAATGAAGATATTAGCTGTAGAGTCCATATGCCGAAAGAAAACATGTAATGTGGGAGTAATGCATGTGAAACTCAAAGGTACAGTAACACAGAGCTGCAAATCACAGAAGTTGCAGGCAAGGGATTTGTGGGAGATAACCATCCCCTCCCTCCCCCCCAAAAAAAAAAAAGCCTGCAGGTCTAGCCTACTGTGTTTAGGCAGACAGGTTCTGCTATGTCATCTGAAACCTTGCTGCAACATTGAATCTTACTACAGGGAGTGATTTGTATAGCAGTCCTATATAGCAAATTCTGTGTCACAAAAACTGCTTTGCCCAGATAGGCAACTTTAGGGAGTGCCATTAGTCCCTTCAAAATCAAAAGTTACTGTGGCTGTATAAAGAATTTGGAACTGGGACCTTAAGATGAGCCCCTGTGCAGGCTGAGTTGTTGTTCACATTGTTTTCTCTTCTCTTTGATTTTGTGGGAAATCACAGCTTGTAAAACAATAGTCCCCAGAGTATTGAATCACTGTGCTGGTGGTTTTCAAATGTACTGTTACAACTACCATGTCTAATTGACATCTGGACAGTATTAAAACACATAAAACACATAAAATATCCCGAGGAAAAACAAAATTATTGTTACAGAAACTTTTTTTTTCCCCATTTCACTGAATTAGGAGCCTAAAAACAGTGATCAAACAGGAGAGGAAAAAAAGGAAATTGGTTTAAATTCTCTGTTTTAAAGAATTCAATTAGTTGATCTCCTAAACCTATGTAAAACACCTTATACAATCATAAAAATAATCCATTTCAAGCATAGGTTACTATCAGTAATGGCGAGTTCACTCTAGCATATTAAGCGGGCATATTTTCCTTGGAGATGTATATAGTCTCATTCTCTAGTAAAGCTATTTTAGTGTGAGTTTTGAAAATGACCCTTTTCTTGCATCTTCCTATTTGAGTGTTTTTGTTTTTTTTTTCCCCCCGTCTGTGTTTCCAGAATATTTCTAGATGGGAGGGCTAACATAAAAAAAAATTCTTCTGTCCTCCCTCTTTTCCTCCTGCATAACATAAGTTATCAGCCTTTTGTGTTTGCTTGAAGCTAAAGATAATGACATAGCCAGATATTTCCTGGTAGTCATGATTTCTTGCACTTTCCATATTGGATAGATTTGGATAAATTAAGATTAGAGTCCGGAGCACTGAATTTGAAGTCATTTAGCTAAATAAAACAATAAAATAGAACACTGGTTTTGTTCTTCAGATTAAACATTCAACTTACCGTTAAAATTGTGAGGTACTCCTGGAAAATGAAGGTGTAAGGAGCAAAGATCTTCCTGGTCTTCAGAAGTGCAATGATGTAAGACTACTAGATACGCAGTTTGAACATCCTTATATTTTTAAAAATAGAGATTATAATTTCAATTTATATACAAAGGGCAGTGCCTTTTTTTTTGTTTGTTTAAGATTTTTTTCTTTCTTTTGTTGAAGGCTTGAGTATTAGTTATTGAGACTTTGAGTATTAGTGCCCGGAAGATAAAACCATTAGATCGATCTCTACCTCCTTGCCTCTCCCTCAGCCTCTCTTTCTCATCCTCTTCTCCCATACTGTTGTTATGTTGTTTCCTGATGGAAGTTTCCATAGGATCTCAAAGCACCAAATCACCATCATCCAAATCATCAGTGGGGTTTAGGTGAAAATATTTATCACTGTTTCAGATGAAGAAGGTGAGGCAGAGAAAGTAGGTAAGCCTTTCAAATATAAGTACTTTCAGTCAAGTCCTTTGACTGTAGAATTTTGCCTTCCTTGTTTTTATCCTCAAAGTTGGAAAAGTTTGCCACGCGTGACCTCTGTGGCAGAGTCAAAAATAGAATCAGAGTTTCCTTTATTCCTATTCTGTGTCTCCAGAAAAGTCATTTCTTCTGACTTTTGTTACTTTTTTTCCTTTTTCTGTTAAGCTGAAGACCTGAGGCTTATGAAAAAACAATATGGGTGAGATCACTATGCCATGCATATTTACAACCTTGCATTGCTCTTTAAAATTGGCTGTGCATCAGCAGCTTCTCTAATAATTCTGTAGAGGATTTGCTTAGGTATCCTGTTACATAAATTAAGATATACATACCCTTTTTCATGGAGAGATGCCCTTATTAACTTATCTTCACATGCTGCTATTTTAATTATGTTTACATAGCAGTCTGTATGTTATGACCCCCTCTGCCTTGTTATGCCTGACATTATGCATGTACCATCCTGTTGCACTGCTGCAGGTTGATAATGTTGAATGTTGCCTAACAGCTGCTTTACATAAATGTGAAAAGTGTTCTTTGTTCAAAAAAAGGAACTTGTTCCATTCATGCAACATGTTTTACCAGGATTTTTACAGTGTTGTTGCCTAGCAAGCTAGTTCACTGAACTTTTTTTCCAACACCGTCTATAACAGAGGATGGTGAATAATCACCAGTACCTTGTCATTTTTGAGGTTTTTCACCCAGTGTGATTTTAAAAATAACTCTCTTCACTTAAGGATATCTTAATGATCATACTATGACTTGTCATGCTTATCTTCTCAGCTATTTGTTAGAAATACTTGTACCATATTGTGTTAAATACAGTATTTGTCACTTCAGTTCACATTTCCTGGGAATGTCTTCTGTACTTAATTGCCTCCTCTCTATTAATTTGGTTCATTGCTGCCTAGGGATGGTGGGAGGATCATGTAATCAGTTGTTCACTAACCTGTAACGAGCAAATTTAAGAAAGCTTGCAGAACAATGATACAATCTCATAAATGGTTTTTTGCCTTTTTTCCTTTTTGACAAATAGTATAGCAGTCTTAATATGATAGTCTGACCCCATTTCTACCCTCATTAAATTTGCTAGTGTCTGTTAGTGGTTGGATTTCTGAGTACATATTAACCCTGAGGGAGTTAAAGTGGTGGCGAGAGATACATAGAGAAGTTTAATATTAAGCTGAAATATAACTGTTAGCAGAACCAGTTGATTTTGTTTGTTCGTTATATTTTTTTTTTTGTATAGAATGCAATTATGTGTATTTTGTGTGTGAGAAAATAGACCTAAAGGATTACAGATAATGTGTGGTGGTTTGTTTAATTTCAGAAAGCCAGTTTATGTTGGAAGTGTGGGCTTTGCTTCACTTACTTCATTACTTCATTTGTTTCTCTCCTCCTGTGAAAGATTGCAATGGAAATAAGGAGAATGTGCAGACGATTAAATATTTAGTCTTCCCAATGAAATATAATTAAATACCTTAAATATCAGCAGGGCCAAGCTGAAATGGAGGTTAAGCAGATAGGAACAACCAAGGAAGGCTGAGAAAATGCAAAGGGAAAATGAGGAAGACTAGGAAAAGGTAGCAAACTAGATTGGAATGATTCAGTGGATGACAAGATTGTTGAAAGCCTTTCAGGAAGTGCTGGATAGTGATTTTTTTTTTAATGTATCTGCTGTGCGCAGGTTTTATAAGTGTTTTACTTTGGAGTTGGTGTGCATATATCTACTTTATTGTTTAGAATGAATTATGTAGATTTATTTTGAAACCCATGATGCAGGGAATAAATTATTTTGCTACAGTGATGAAGACTTGATACTCATTTTCTGTCTTAGAAAGAAAAAAATAGATTTGATCTATTTGTAGTTTAAAAATAGATAAAATGAAAGGTAAGGGACTGCCTATGATTATGAATAGTTACTGATTTCTACCTAGTCATGAAGCAAATGTGCAGTGTGATAGTCCATCAAACTTTTGCTCTGTTTTTAATATTCTGCACACAGTATATTGTGTCTGGGAGAATTGAAGATAGTTTTTAACCAAGTTTGTTTCTTCCTAACATTCAGGCCAGACAGGGGAGTCTCTATACACACAATCAATGGAACAGTCCCCGACAACCCTTTCATTAGAGTGCAGTTGTCTCAGGGCCAGCTGTTCTCATCACAACAAGTTTTTACTTTCCTTGTCCTTGTACCATAGCTGAGAGGGTTTGGAAAAGCAGATAGGATGTTACCTTTGTAATGGCTTTTTTTTTTTTAGTTGTGTGATTATCATTGGAGTTAAACTTATATCATTTTCACTGAGGGGAGAAAAAGGTTTTTTTGTGTTTGTGTGAAGAGAATCATTATTCATGGAGTACAAAATTACTTTTTCAATGTCTCTGTTTAGTAAGTCATGTTTGATATTTGAGATTTGAATAGGTCATAGTATCAAGGAATAGTTCAAATTGGAAGTAGTATAAAATCTGATCTGCTTGCAGCAGGCTGTCTTTTTCTGTCTGTGTTTTTTTTATGTTGATACCTTTTGTATATTTATAGGATATATTTGGTAAATCTTGATTTTTGATGTACTGTATGTTAGCCATTTCTCTTTTGGGTCAAATGTGGAAAGAAAAAGCAAAGCACAGGAAAATTAAATTGCTGCTTTTACTGCTTCCTGATTCCAGTTGATACCTATTGGTTTTTCTGATTTGTAAGGCTTGCAAAGTAAGAGAGCTCTATTTCTCTTCAGGCCGGTTGCTGCAGCAGGTGTGAATTCTGGGCTAGTCACTTTGCTGAGCAAGATAAAGAATAGATTTTCCGAATGGGATTTTATACCAGTGATGGAAAAACGAAATTTCCCCGGTATTATTTTTGATTTAAAAAAAGGCAAACACTGCTTGTAGACCAAATTGACCTAAATACAATTGTTAAGGCTAAAATTTTCAGTCAACTATAAAATCTTAAATGCTGGCCATCTGTCAAGGTTTAAGTGGTATCACCTTGCATGTGGCTTAGTGAATATTACGATTATTTAGCTGCTAGTTTAACTTTTTCTTATAGTCCAGTGCCCCCAGTGGAGATCAGAAAGGAGAAAAGTAGCAGGCAATATGCGCTGATAAATGCTGTTTTGACATTCTTTTAACAGAAACTTTTCCTAATGGTTGAGACACAAAGGTGATTTCCCTTCCCCATGCTCTTAAACTTCCCTTAAATCTGTCAGAAGTGCCAGTGGCACAGCCCTGGTGTGGAGGTCAACTGACTGTGCTTGTCCCATGAGAATGACTTGGGAAATGATTAGAACCAACAATCCTGGTTTTGCTGTGCAGTCTAGCCCTGTATTTCTCTTGGCTAAAGCACCAGAAATGACCTGGAAAGAAATCAGTGTGCTGCTGCCAAGGGAAGTAAGAGATTTGGTCCCCAACCATTTGTACTGCTCCAAATATCTGGGATTACACTGAATGGTCTTTGTGGTTCAACTGTCAGTTAAGAGGACCTCAATAACATTGAAAAAGTAGCTTTTTCTTGGTTTTATGCTGTCAAATATGAAGACAGAGTCCAACTGAGCAAACTGCTATATAGCTGTGCTGCCATGAAACAGTGAGAAAGATTGTATTTGTGCACCGTGTGCTTTGGATGCAGCATTGCTCTGTTACACTGCAGATTGCTATAAATACAAGTCCCTCAGCAAATGCTCAGTCCAAGCATTTTTCTCACATTGTAACCCAGAAATTTCAATTTGGACTTTTAATTCACATTGTTGAGACATAAAAAGCAGATGTAATGGGCCTCACTTGTGAATTTCTCCAGCTCCCTGCTTTGGGTGATGTGAATCAATTGCAGTGCAGCATCTCAGAGTCTCACTTGCCATGAGGCTGCAAGTGAGAGAAGTTTGCAAGCACCCAGACCACCATTATGTATACTATAAGGTCTCTTGTAATAGAGGCAAAAGCTAAGGCAGGTGTACCGTTGCTTTTGTCTGCAGTAGGGTCAGAACTACCCTACATTTTCATCCACTCTTATCCTTTGCCAGTGCCAGATAGGATGAATCAGGGTCCATGTCTTCATGGGTGAGAGGCTGGAGTCATAAACTTTTATTACTTTCTTTGTGGTAGACAAGAGTTCAAGCCATTTCCACTGTTATCTTTCTGAACTTTGCATCTACAAATGGTAGTATTCCCTGCTTACAAATGAAATTTGAGGATGAGTGTGAGAGAGAAAGAAAGGGCAGGTCTTCAGACAGTTCTGACAATCTTTCCAAATAAATAAGATTTGAGGGTGTTTTGTTTTCCACTTTTTAATTTGAAAATATCTAGGGATATATAAGAGATTAGGGGTATATAAGAGACTGTTCATATTACTGTAGCGCGGGAAGCTTGTTCAGTCTATTCTTCTAGCAAATCTCTGCAGGTGTTTTTCCACAGCAACTTGCTAACCTGCATATGAAGGAAATAGAAGGGCTCCGTATTGTCCAGAAACTGAATCACCTGCCTGTGTCTTTTCTGGTTTTATCTTTTGTGGGTTTTTTTTCCCCCGCAATATAATTTTGAGTGATAATTCTCCAAGATTAACATTTCTTTTGTACATAACTCTCTATTTGGCTGTCCCCAGTTTCTCAAGGAATGATTTTGCCTGACTGCTCTTTCCGTATAGTGGAAGGGTGGAGCCACCCTTTACATTTTTCATGTGCTTCTCAACTGATTACCTGTTTCATGTTCTAAGGAATTGTCTTTGGCAAAAAATGAATGCCTAGACATTAAGTCATGAAAGATTAAACTTTTACTGAATTATGCATATGATTTCTGCATTATATTTATTAAATCCTATCTGTTTGTTACAAATATATCAAGTTTACCTTTATTTGAACCTATATTTAGCCTCCACTCAGACTTTGCTGAGTGCAAGAGCACTCAGAATGGGTCCTTAAGTCGTGTAACCAGGAGAGATGAGATAGTTATGTTTCCTATCTCCAAGAACTTTAACAGTGAGAACAGCCCATTATCATCAGAGGTCTGTATACATCCCTGCAGCTTGTTAGAACAAGTTTTTCTACTTCAAGCAGATAAATGTGATACAGATCAGTTATTTTATTATCAGAGAAGACATGTTAGGATTTCAGGCATTCTTTTATGTCTGAAATGGTCTTTTTGCTAATAGGCAGCAGAGTGCTTCTGCTATAACACCATAACATAACTGGATGTCTATGAAACAGTGGTACCCAGATTACAGTCACCATTAGACATCTGAGGAAGGGGTAGGCAGGTGGTACACTGAGTCACATACTGGTGAAGAGGCTGTTAAAGAGTATGCTACCTAATAATAGTGTGACCTAGAGATTATTTAGCGTGGCCTGAAGAATTCCTTTGGGTACCTCTGTTTTGTAGTCTTCTCAAGAAAAAATGACTATAGAATAGTTGAATGAATCTTCTAAGTGGGGGTAAGATGATTATTTCACAACATCTGGGCAAGAGGTTTGAACAAATATTTATCTTTAAAACTGTGAATAAAATGAAGGGAAATGACAATGTATTGTGAATGTTTATAAATTTTCTGCATTTGTTTTTCTCAGAGTTCAAGTTATACAATAAACAGGGTTTCTGAGGGCAGTTGGCTGAGGAATTATTTTCCTATTTGATGAATTCTTGAACTTTCAAGTGTATTTCTGTTTTACTTGTGCATAAAGTTAACACTTTTATTGTTTTTCACTTATGTATTTGAAAAAGGGCAGGAAGATCATCTTCTCTACTGCAGAGTTAGTATGTCCTACAAATAATCATTGAAGCAGATTCTTGAAGTTTGAGGTAAATTCTCCAGTTTTTTAGTTGATAACTATATATCCATTCGTAGGCAAATGGCACCAGCAGAATCTGTTGCATGAGACTAATGTTAGAATAGTGAATACTCCACTTGGGACCTAGAGTTAAAATGTGTGAAACAAAGAATCAGCTTCATGATCTGAATCAGGACCTGGTAACTAGTTTCAGCTAGATTATGCTTGATGACAAACACAAGCATGCATTTAATGAACAAGTAGAGTGAGATAAAGATGATATTTCCTAGATACAGGAGAAGAACACTTTTCTCTCCCTATTCTCAGTAGGACCAATGGCACTACTGTTGGTTTATGCTCTCCGAAGTGTCACATGATCGAAGTTTGATCTGAATAGAGCAGTCTAGAGTGTCGCAAACCTTCAGAAGTTTTTTTATTTCAGGTCAGATGTCTGAAAGGTTGAGGTGGTATGCAAGCAAGAGAAAACCAAGGACCCAACTACTTCTCTTAATATATGTCTTAGAAATTACAAGCAGAAGATATTTTATGTTGATTTCTCCAACAGTGAAAGCACTATTCTTGAAGCATGTGACCTTGATTTATTGATTATTTCTTTATAGAGAATCTAGTGCACTTTGAAGGTGTGAAGCCATGGTGAGATGTGTTGGTGCTTCTATCACACTGTTTGATTACTCCTATGTGACCAGCGTTAAAAAGGTTCATTGACATTTCTGTCCTGTTGTGTCATAGTGGCAGTGAGAAGTAGGAAAGCAAGGGTCTTTTTTAATGCCTATTCTATGGGTGCTAGTGAACAGAAGTATTGACATATCTCAGTGCCTATTGAAGAATGCATCTATTCAAATGATTTCTTAATATCTAGGATATTTCTAAGAGAAATATGGTGTTCTTCACACCATATGAATTGCATAACTGATTCTTGTCTCCTGATTTCAGTAGGAAGATTTAGTTGCTTTGCTTTTTAGATACAGTCTTTTTTATAATACAGCCTAATGATGAATTTAGTTAAAAAACTTTTTTTTTGGGAAAATAGGTTAAGAGGAAAATAAAGGAGGTTAAAAAAATCCATCTCCCTTCACAGTTAGAGATGGATTCAAAACGTACAGCTTTAATCCTGTTTCATACATTCTCAAATTCAGGATATGGGAGCATTGGACAGAAGTAAGTGTCAGGATGAAAACCAGAATCTGAATTACTTGGCCTTTTGCTTGCAGTCAGTGATATGGAGTGTTAGCTTTGAGATGCCAGCCTAATTTTGTATGAGTGGCAGTTATAGATAAATACATCCTACTTGAGAACTGATGGACTTTCTGGAGAAACCATTGAGCAAATACTGTGGAAAAAAAAGCCTTCATGAAGTAAGGAAAGCATGTAGTCATGTAAATGATGAATTTATTAATGCACTCAGGAAAACAGTGGAATGTAGGTAATCACACAGAGAGCTGGATCTACTTGCATTTACTTCTCTATGAAATGAAGTCATTTTATTTTCCGGTTATATGGTGGTGACATAAAAGACTCTTAATCAGGCACTTCACAAATACATAGTAAGATTTTTTTCTTTCTTGAGAACACTTTACTCATAATGAGATACTAACAAAGGAAAACTAAAAAATATCCAGTTAATAGCCATATAATTTTTTTGTGCATCAGATGTGTATTTTGTATTTATGAAGAAATTACTGCTTTCGTAGTAATTAAAATGAAATAAATTTCTTTAGTGAAAACTGGTAAATAGAACAGACTTGATACTATGGAACATTTCCTTGCTTTCAGTTCTGATACTTTTTCTCATATAATTTGCTTGCTTCACTGAGGTATCATAAAGCCTTATAGTAGGACAAAAACCTAGTTCCACTCACCCTTTAATTGTTTTTAATGCGAAATGCTGTACTCGCATAAAATGCTTATTTATTTGTGTTTGGTGCCAGAGACCAATTTGTGGAACCTGGCCTGGGATATGTTATTGCAAAACAATGGCGTTCACTACATTTTCTTCTCCTGTCAGCCATTTTCCAGTTTCTTTCATGGCCAATAAAAGTTTATTAATGTTCTGTTTGTTCTCTTTTTAATGTACTGCAGATTGTGGATCCTACAAACCCTTATGAATCATAGATAACTCATCTGTGCCAGAAATTCTCTGAGAGTGACCCAAACCCTGCTCTCTCTTAATGAAGAGGAATAAATAGATAGGCTATTTCATCCTAATCACTATGGTGTGTGTCGGGGAGGGGCGGGCAAGAGGAGAGAGCAATCTTTTGTCTGTCATCGTTTCTTGTCATCATTTGTAATGTTCTGACTTCTTATAAAAGCCACCTTGCTCTGTTTTCTGTTGTGCGTAATGCTTTTCATTCCTCTCTTCTGTGAAAATGGAGATTGACACCTGGGCTGTGGTGCTCTTGTCAGCAAGATTTGCTCTCTCCTTGCTCCTCTTCTACATCTGGGATTAGTAGAGCTGCTGCTAACAGCAGTAAGGTGAAAAGTCTTCACTAATGAATTATATCCAAGGAATGAATGATCTGTGGGACTCCTAAGCTGTTCATCTTTCACCAGAAAACCAGACTGTGGTTGTTTCCTCACATTGGTTGTTCCTTGCTCAGCATTCTGAGGAACCCTCCAGAACATCTTTTTCAAGTCCTAGATTTCAGTTGTTTTGGGTTTTGTATTTTAATTATTTTAATGAGACTGTTCCAGTTTAGGTGTTCTTCATATTTCCACTGTTGTCTCGTGCTCAATAGCCACCTTCTGTAGTAAAAATAACTGCCTCTCTCCTATTGCCATTTACCTTCAGAACTCCTCCAAGATTGCTTTGAAAAGCTTAAAGAGATTTTGCCTCTTTTGTGCATGTTATAATAATGATACCGTCTGGAGGTTGCAACCAGGCTCAGAACTCTGTGTTCAACACTCAGCACAAAAGTACAGAAATATGTTTGCTGCCATAGGATAAGTGGACAATAGTTAGTCTGTCAGGAGAAAACGATGGCAAGAGATGGAAGAGCTTGTCAGCAGATCAGTAGGAGAGCAAGGAGTAGAGGCCAGTGTTTGCAGTTCTTCCTCAAGT
>JAUBNY010000383.1:3610521-3637978 GCA_032275445.1 Crypturellus soui | reverse complement strand
AGTCAGACTCCTGCCTGTATTATGTTTTTTCCCCTTTTCTTTGGGTGAGAAGAACATGACACCGATGAACTAAATTTTGTCTTCCATCTCGACTTTAAATACAGTATGGTATTTTTTCCCCCTCCCAAATGAAATAACTCATTTGTATTATCTTATGTCACACAGAACCTGCTGAGACAAATAGAATTTTCAGACAATGTGTACATCACTGAGTCGGCTCTCAGTAGTTTATTCAGCCTTACCCAGGAGGGTGCTCATCTGTGTCGCATCATAGCTAAGGTAAGGGTGTATACGCGTTAATTCAAAGTAAAACTCATGGTGATAGTGAATTAATTATTTTACTTAGTACTTGTTGTGAGCTTTCAAACATATGGTAATTAGATGGAATTCCGTATAGGATGGAGAAGGATGGAGAAGGTCGAACAGTTTACTCTGAGAAACTATTCTTTCTTTTCTGGTTTAAAAAAAAAGTAAAATGAGTATGCAGCAGTGAGGGGCTCCTTTCAGATAATGATTCTTCGTGATGTTATTTCATAGAATAATTCAGATTTGAAAGGACCTCAGGAGTCATCAGATCCAATGTCTTGGACCTGATGCTGATTTTGAATGCTCCTCCCTCCCCTTCCCACCTTGTCTCGATTCCAGTTAGAACCTTTGTTTAATATTTCTTCTTGCCCTTTTGTTGGGTGTTGCTGTAAAGCACCTGACTCTGTCTTGCTAATGACCTTCCTTAGATGTTTGAAGGCTCTTGTTTTATTTTCCCCACTTCTGACCCTCCTGCAGTCTCCAAAATTCCTGCTTCCTGGAGATGAATTGCTTCATCTTGCACTTGCACAATTGTGAAATTAGTTTTTCAGTTACCAGAACATAAGTAACATGGTAAGAATCTCTGCACAGGTTTAGCTCGCCCATGTAATATTGCTAATTCAATAGTTTGTGGATGGGAGATTTAAAGTCAAGTTGTATGGGCAAGCAGAGGACAGGAAGCTTTTAAGTCCTTGTGATATATAGCTGTCTTAAGTCTTTCAAGCACGATCAATTGTTGATCTTAAAATAAAATTTCATTCCTGATGAATATTTTCAGGTGTCAGTTGTGAAGCCTGCTGTCATACACTACACCATTTTCCCCAAATAAATCTGTTGAATCAGAACTTAAAACCTATTTGTTGCGAACTGTACTTTGGACTGGAAAAGCAATGAGCCAAATTCTTAGTGGCCCCATGCTTTAAAACACAATTTTTTTCTATTAATATCTCTGTGCCTTGTTCAAGCACTTATTTTGCACAGACAAGAGGGAGATAGATGGTTATAGTGAAAAAAAGACATGTGAAGCAAAAGATTTGGTTTCAATTTCTTGGTTTGCAGCACAGCCCTGAGTTTAGTCCTAAAATACATCATTAGTAAAGGATATTTATCTTTGGCAGACTTCTGCTGATTCTCTCCAAATTTTCAGCAAGAATTAAGGGAGTAAGTATAACCTACCTGTGTTTATTAGCTTTTTTTTTTTTTCCTCTAGGCCAAACTGGTTTAAAATGCTGAGATAACATTATGATATGCCTCAAAAGTTCAAAATGTTGTTCAGACCAAAATAAGTAATAGTATTTTGTTGCTGTTGTCACCAGAGGAGCTATATAATTATGGTTTCATCATGAAGTAAAACATTCCAGACTGCTGAGCAGACCCCAGGGCTAGCAGATTTGCCCAAGGAATATTTATTTTATGTCGTTATACTGTAATGGGGATATGACAGCCTGGTAGAACTAGCAGCACTGTGACTTTCATATTTCCATACAGCTACATTTTACAGTATGTTTGCAGTTTGAGAATACCATCTGCCTTTTTTTTTTCTGTTATGTTTGAAAAATACACAGAACACAAAAAATATACTTGGTTCTCTATGACATGTTGACTGGATTTCTGGGATGCTGTGAATTTCCTTTATTTTTTCTACCATTTTCCACTGAAAAGGGCAATAGATAAATTATTTTTATTGATCATTCTTTTTAGCAGTTTTTGGAAATATTTGCTGCCAATGAAAAAGACTTTGGGGTTTTTAAAATTGAAGATGTATTGAAACTATGCCCGTTAGGGTACTATTTAAACCTGAGAGGAACATCAAGAGAAATCATTACTTAATGATTACAGCAGGAATGGAATTAACTTATTGTTAATCTCTTGAGAGAGCATTTAAAAAAGAAATTAAAATAGTGGCAAAAGAGATTAAGAAACATTTTTAAAAATTTGTAGTTGACTGGTTAACAGTTCAGAATTTGACTGATTCCAGTATAACTCAAACACTCAAACTTTACTATTGAAAGAAGTAAAAAGACTTCATTACTGCTGACCCCCCAAAAAATGTACTGTGTGTGTTCATGTTGTACCCTGGACATGATATTAACTGGCAAATGATGAGCATAAGTAATTATGAGGCATGATTCAAAATCCACTGATACAAATAAGAATATTTCTGACACAATGGATTCTAATAGTTTGAACATTTGAACAGTGTCTCTGTCATATTCCCTCTCTGTTTTCCTTTCATTCTTTCCCTGTTCTAGTTTTGTTTCTTAGCTTTGCTGCATTTGATTTTCCCTTTTACCTTTATGTTATAATATTAATATTCTTGTACAATTAGGATCCTTAAAATACTTGATTTCAATGCTAATGAGACATGTTCATAATATAAAAGGAGCAAATCAACTAGTATGTTTCATACCACGTAGGAGCATCTCCACCAGAAAGTACCATTCAGATAGGATTCAGAAATCAGCCAGATAGTAGCTAGGTATAACCTAATTGAGAGCAAAAATACCCATTTCGTACAAAATGGAATAAAAATATTTTTGTGAAAGTAGAGAAACTGAAACCACAAAACCCAGGATAGTCTCTGAAAGCCGCTCTACAGAAGCAGCTGAGGATTTCCTTAGTGCTAAGTCTCTGGCCCTCTGCAGAGGCTGAATAGTTCTGAATAGGTGCTGTCAGATAATTGCCATTTTGCGTCCACAATTGGTGAAAATGTTTTATATATTGAACAAAAGTTAGGCCTTGTTGCATTCTTTTAAAAATGTAGTAAATGGCCTTCACTTCCATCAGTCTTTAGTACTCTCAGTTGCATCAGTTATTTATACTTCTGCTGGAGTTATACGAATGAAAGATAAACATTCACTTAAAAAGAAACATAACAAGCAATTGTATATTTAAACATGTTAAAAAAATACAGTTTTCTGAAAGGATGTGGGAATTGAGTGCACAGTATTTTTACAAAAACTTGTATGAATTATTTGACTAAGAGGAGATGGAGGGATGCAATTACTGTCATTTGATTTTTGGCATTTTTGCAGCCTGCCGGGAAGCAGAGGGATTTCAAAGGAATGCCTTTCTTCAGGCTAACAGTGAAATTTTGAGATGCAGTATAACCCTCCAGAATGGCCACTGGCAGGGCTTCCTGTTTGCAGAACTCCCAAGAGACAACTACAGCGTCTCCTGGGACTGGAAAATCTGCTTGTCTGCAGAAGCAGAAGGTTATGTCTGCAAGCATATCATGTATGTAAGAGAACTAGCTATCTTGGAGCTCTAGCTAGGTAAAAAGTAAAAGTGTTTTCGTAATACACTACCTGATCCTCTACATAAAAAGGAAATGGGAAGTTTGTTACTACAGTCATCTTATTAGAAGCAAGGAGGAGAGAAAGCCCCAAACACAAAACCTTCAATTTAAATAAAAGCTCAGGGGTTCTGCAGGGACATGATAGCCTCCAAAGGCTTCTGGACATTCCATCAAATCCTGATACTTTGCTATTCTCCTCAGCTCCATTGGTGTTGTTTTAGCATCTTTCCTGAGAGTGCTTAATTATGAACCACTTCAAAAAGGGAGAAACAACACATCTTGAGCTGTGTGTATAGCTAGATATTATTGAAGTACAGCTTGATATTAAAGATGTAACATTAGAGATACCTTGCAACCATCATTTTTGTTTTACAGGAATTGTTAGAATGAACAACATAAAAGAAGAAAGAGTGTGAACTATGTTTTAGAATTCATAAGGGTAAATAATGTAGTCATATGATGACTCTCGTGTTTCCCTTAAAAAAAAAAAAAAAAAAAGTAACTGCAGATGCAACCTCAGGTGAATAACAGACCCTTATTCTTTCAAAGAAACAACTTGTTTTCTGTTAATAAAAATCCCTGCAAATCATCTCTTGTACTTGGCCCAGTCGGTATAATGATGTCTTTATTCGTTATGATTCTCGTGTCAGCTAAGCTCTTACTGATGGAAGGAGGTCTGGATCAGTCCATAGATGAAGAAGCATATCACAGTATTGGTTACCTTTGCCATAATGTGTTCTAATTCACTGAGTGTCTGATGCCAGTGGTGAGGTTAAACCATGTATTCTGCTAAGACCAATGATACTGGTCCTGACGAGTGACTCTTTCAGAGTTTGAATCACTGAGGATGCTTGGATCTCGAAAAAGTGAGTATGGTTGGTTTGGCACTCTGTGAGGTCAAGGATAGGATAATCTCATACCCAGTTTATATGGACAGAAAGAAACCACGTTTTTTAATCTTCTGCTTATAAAAAGTACTGCTCTGTTCCCACGGCTGTGAAAGAGGTCAACTCAGAAATGTGTAGTGGATCCTGGCAGCAGCTTGAGAGGTTTATTTTTTTCTAAATTGGTATTTGAGCTCCACTCAGTGGTATCCAAAACAATGTTAAAATGTTGAGTATGAAGGAAATGGAAAAGTAACAAATTGAGAAGAAAAGTCTTTATCATTATGAGAGTTCCAAAATAGTTTAATTCACATCAACCTCTTGATTTATTGCTAATACTACATTGGTATGTCACAGGGTGCACTAAAAGGTTTTCAAGTGAGGAAATGGATTCCCCTACAAAAAGAACCCAAAGTGGTGTTTGTTTCCCAATTATGATGGTAGTTCTATCAGACTACAGTGGACTCTGTGTGTGTTT
Source organism: Crypturellus soui (assembly GCA_032275445.1). Taxonomy (NCBI): domain Eukaryota; kingdom Metazoa; phylum Chordata; class Aves; order Tinamiformes; family Tinamidae; genus Crypturellus; species Crypturellus soui. The sequence goes on along the minus strand of JAUBNY010000383.1, from coordinate 3,633,012 downwards.
CCTGTGTGCACTGAAGTGCTTTTGTTCTGACTCACTATCATCCTTCACCTTCTATATTGGCTCACTTATTTGCATCAGTGAACAGTGTGGCAGAGGAATTGTAACTCTTCTTCTGCACATTCTTCTTGTGACTATCTTTTGGGTAGTTTGTGCTGTCTGGTGCTAAACCCCAGTATGCTGGGGATGTCTCCAGGAAATTTAATTCATATTAATTCAAAAAAGGAGAGAAATCGGTCATCACGTAAGTTCTCATTGCCTGTGACTGTACAGAGTATATGAAGTCCCTCCTGGATGCAACTTGAATTAGAGCAAGCATGTGATATTTGGCATGCTCAGTTTGGTCCAAAGACCTACAAGGGATAAACAATAGCATGTTTACATGTTCTAGAAGAATTTGGAAAGGTGTATTCTTTAATTCCCAAAGCAAGCAAAGCCCATACTGTTAGGTTTCTTTGTCCAAATGGTACTATTCACCCATGTAATCAACTTGTGGTGATTCCTGCCAGAAGGAATAGTTTTGTTGTCACTGATAAAACTGCAGGAGACAAATTTTGGAAAAGTTGAGCAAATTCTGGGGAATACTGTGAAATTCCAGTGAAGGTCAGGGCAACTGAGTGCTTTTGACATGCTGCAAAGTTGAGCTCTGTATTTGTTGCCATTTTTTCCATTTTTCCCATATTTCAAACACAACCCCATATTTCACTACAGCTTTCTAGATTCATTGCCTGTGATCAACCTTTTACAGGTTGGTAATGGCACAAAGGCACAAAATAAACGGTTTGGATCTCCTCTTGAAAAATTCATAATAAATGTATAATAAATTAATACCTGTCCATCAGGCAAACGCAGGACATTTATTTGTCATGCAGAAAGCTTGCAGAAAATTTACCAGCATCACTGGAGATTTAGTACTGTCATCCATAAACTTGTATTTACTGTGATCCAAGTAGAGAAGCAGAATGTCTCTGATCCTACTGAATTATGGAGGCTTTAAAAGAGAATTTGGAAAAAAAAAAAGGCATTTAGGTGAAGTTTGGGGAAGACTCTGTGCTATGCTAGCACATTACTAATTGGGTGAAATATTAATATCCTTTTGTGGACAAAAATCATGACTCAAGAATCTAGTTTAGTTTAAATTGTGCCTATAAGTGGTAAAAGTTAATAGCTTGAGTACATCTCCCAGGCTGTATTACTTTTTCATCATTTAATGTATTACCGTTAATCAATGTGAATTCTGTTTTTGAGCTTAACATTTCTTTGTTGTGATGATACTTAATTGAGATAAATTCCTGAGGGGAGCGTTCCTTCTCCGTCCATCCTCAAAATCCAGATCTTGTACATGGGAAGCACTCAGTGCCGCTCTCTTGATTTTGCAGGAAGGGGGTGTAGTTGCTCTCTTTAAGATCTGCCGCCAGGATTGTTTCCGGTGCCTTTACCCGCAGACGCTGAGAACGTTGGCGTCCGTTTGCTCTGTAGAGGAAGGCATGCACCAGCTGGAGAAGGTAGGCATTGCAACCCTCTATCCTGCCTGCCTCGTAACTTGGAGGAGTCTTGTCTTAATCTTTCATTGAATTTGGTGAAGTGGTGACATTTGTACCATGCTCCGTACAGTGCTTTTTGTGCTGAACAGCTTTCAGTCTTCACTGAATTAATTGCAGTAATAACATTGTCCTGTTTAGTTGTTTGCAAAAAAAGTCTCTGTAAATGACGATAATTTTCATAAGTGGGTAAGTATGTTAGTGGTTGCATCAAGAAGTTAGTGAAATAATTTCTGAAGTCTTTGTTTAGAAACTCCCATATTTTAAATATCCAATCACCTTCAAACACAGAAAGCTTTGAACCTGTTTAGGTCCTTTTCCTGAACACTTAAACAGGGCACTTGCTTGTGGTACTGAAGTGAGCTGTTGGAGTTGTAATTGCACAAAAAGAATGGAACTGGAACAGTTCTAAACCAGTAGCAAAGTGCATTTGTTAATCAGCAACAAGTCTCATAGAAGCCAATTTTAACTGGGATGAATAACATCAAAACATTATTCTGATAAAATTGTATCAACTGGTCAGGCTTCGTTCCTCTCTCTTGCTATATACTGTTGTGTTTGGGAAAATGAACACTTCTTCTGGTCACTAAATCATGATCTCATCCTTCATAATTTCATAAAACAGTCACCTTTCACAGTTGAATAATAGCCCCTTCAAGTCAATGATAAATGATTTCACTGCCACTTTACACTGACGTACCTTGTAATTTACTACCCAGAATTGAAGCAAACCGTGACAGAACATCTGTAGCAAAAAGCAAGTCTCTGAGCTTACAGTAAATGAAGATGACTTAAATTTTTTCTGACATAATGCTAGTTCAGATTGACACCAGAATCCGTCTGAAAGGATCTTTCATTATGTCCATAATAATAGTGGAATTAATAGAGTTAGAGATGGAAAAGATTCATTAGACTCACCTGGTCCAGTTCCTGGCAGTATCATTTTGTATGGCCCATATCAAAGCTGATGGAAACGAGTCCTAGAAAAAGCAGGAAATCTCAAGCCCATATATCTCTGATCGGCTTTAACGTTGGTCAAAAGCAAAGCTGCTCAGAGTAAGTTTTGTCCAAATGAAAATTGGGTTAGATTTTAAAGGATTTTTTAATGGAAATCATTACAATTACACTCACTTTTACTTGGACCTTTAATTCTTAAATCAGTATCTGGGCAAAATCTGCATCTGCAGTGTGACAGGTTGGAATGTAATCCTACTCACATAACAGAACAGGCAAATATGTATGGGAGTATTTGGGAATCACTTTAGTAACTACTCCAGTAAAATTTTATTATTGGTGATATGTATTTTATGTGGTTTCATAACATTGGTGTGTTTGCTTTTTGAGAAGGAATAAGAAGAGAGTTGAGGGGTGGGAAGGAGGGAATATTTAATATAGCAAAAGAAGCAAAGAAATTTTCCCTTCATGGAGATTAATATTCTTCTCTGTGCTAGCAGAGGTTGAACTACAGAGGCCATTACAATGCTGTGTTATCTTGCAAATATTTTTCAGCCAGGTTTGCCAGTCTGACAGAAGGAGGTTAGTTGAATGAAAGCAATACTTGCTGTGACTTTCTTCTGGAGGTATTACTGGATATTTTGATGGCCTCCAAACCCGCTTCTCCCACTTTCATGTACACCTGTTTAGAGACAGACAGGTTTTCTATTACAGGGAATCAATAGAAAGTGCATCAGGTCAGGATTGATCTGGACACCACACCACTTTTTGGTACTGTCTTCTTTAAATTATACTGTTGGTATGTGTGTGTTTTCTTTTTATTTGTTTGTTTTAAAGTACTCTTGCAAATAACTAAAAAGGTATTAGCATAAATATTAGCATTCTTGTTACTACAGAAGTCATCATAGGACCTCTTCTCTGTCAGAAGGGGCTTCTTCTGTTGTTCAGTTAAGTACTAGGGTAGTCATGAAGTATTTAATTTGCTGTAAGTGTGAATATCGTAATGCCACCTAGTGCATTAAAACTGTACTGTGCAATTCATACTGTATTTTTAGTACATTTTTTTAATCTAATTCAAACAGATGAAACTTGGGTCCCAAACAATTCAGATCAGGTAATTCAAGATTAAAAAAGTTCCTCTCTAGAAATGACATTTCTTGCTATTCTCTAAGCAGTCTTTTTAATGGCTGCAAAATCTAAAAGAAATAGAGAGGAACTTTTTTAACGGAACATTTAATGGAACATTTATTTGGGAGGTGAATTAAAAGAGGCTGATATACTTTCAGCAGTGATTGCAGTGCTTAATTACTGAAGAAGTTAAGAATTTTGTTAATTTATCCATTGCTCTTTAGTCTTGCAAATCAGGAGTAAATCAAGAACATCTGTATTGATACAGATAGTTATATATAAAGCAAGCAAGTCAGTGGGATGTCCATAGGAGGCAATGCAAGTATAGAGTAGACTAACATTTTTTCTTGGATTTTAAGATACCTGAATGTTAGACTTTCTTTAGAGTTAGTTCAAATTTAATTTGAGTGATGCTATACTGCGTTTAACCTATTTGTTGTGACTAAGTTTTTGGATTGCAATGCGGAAATACTCTCCTGGTTACTAGTGAGGGAATTAGCAATTGAGTTCTCATTCCTAAAGATAAGGAAAGTCTCATATTTTAAGCATAAATATTTTCCTTATTTTTTTAAGAATAATTCCTGTTCTTTCCTGTCTTTTGCTTTCCAGCACAGTTGTAAAAGTTCTCTTCTGCAAGCCATTATTATCTTTGATAAGCAGATTTGCCTGTGCTATAATTGCAGTAAAAATGTAATTACTACAGTGATTAGTTTCTACTCTTTTAGGTGAATCTAGTTGGCTGCATTTACAATAAATGCAAAATCAGTTGGTTAAAATTACAGCTATACTTAATTTACTGGTGCTGTAGTGGCTTTTGAAGAATTACTGTTGCCTCACTGTGCATTGATCTACACACTACAGGAAATTTTCAGTTACAAATGAGTCAGACTTTTAATATACAAAGATAGGGGAAGTAACCTCAATGTGTGACTGAGGATTGTGCATGAATTAATGTTCTTTTATGTAACCTGTGCTCTGCAAGTGGTAATTGGTGCTTTGAGTTACTCAGGATACTTTAACTTCATAATCCACATGCACGTCAGCAGGCAGGGACTTTACGTTCCTTCAGATCTCCAACTGTCCAAACAATCCCACTTCAGAGTGAGTGAGATCCTAAAAAAGCAACCCGAATTCTCCTCTTGTGCCTTGCTCCTGTAGTGGCCTGTTTCCTGCAAGTCAGAGCTATGTTGTCTATGTCTGACCCCTGAGCATGCAAAGTTTCTGGGGAAAAGCCTATAGAATCAGAAAAGATGGTTACGCATGCTCTCAGTAGTCCAGACTTAAGCACAGAAATAATAAAGTCAGTCCCTGAAAACAGAAGAACTAAAAGGGGGTATGATGGACGTGAGCCTGAGTGTAAAAGTGAAGGAACAGCACATAGAACAGTGCTGCAGGCAGAGATCTGTTTGTTATCCAGTCTCTGGGATTTCTGTGTTTCTGGGATGCTCAGAACAGAAATAAAATGATGTTGTGGGAGATTAGCTCTGCATGCAGACACATGATGAGGGTTGTAGAGGGAAGAATATCTGGATTGTTCACAAGGTGCTTTGAAATTTCAAGTCAATTTACTGTACGGATTTCCACGTGGAAAAGCAGAGAACTGCGCTAGATTAACATGTACATTTCATGAAACTTAAGGCAAAAAACTGTGATCTCTGATTGTCTGAAAATGATTATCTTCATGTTTACCATACTCAAAATACCATGTTCATCATGAAGACATGCAGAATCTAAACAGATTTGTCTTCAGTGTGCTGGAAAAGGGGCTACCCTTTGAATGCACTTGTACATCTTGGCACACTGTTTGCCCAAAACAGTTCTTTAGTCCCTTTACTTAGAAAAATGGTGTCATGTCCTTGTTTTGCAGAGCTCCCTATACAGTCTCCAAACTCTGGGATTTCTGTGTCTCAGGGATGCCAGGACATATGCTGACATGCAGCTTTATTAAAGCCTGAAGTCCTTGGTAGTTTCTCTGTTTCAGATCTGCCTATACAAAGCTAGCTGTCCATCAGTGCCAGGAAGCACAGCTTTCCATTTTTTGTGCTATGCTGGAACTCACATAATTTTACTGAGGCAAACTTCCTGCTGTGATAAACTGCAGAACTGCAGAGTTCAGAAATAAATAGTAAACAGATGTGATGTTGCAATTTTTACTCGTGTCATTACTACATTAAAAAACTGCAACTTATCTGAGAGCTAGAATCAAGACTCAACTGCCACAGAAATAAAATAGCTTATACAGGTATTCACTTATGCAGCTGCCTAAATATTAATATTGTGCAGTGTATATTTACTTAATGTATTAGAAATAGACCAGAGAGCCAGACACCTGGTGTTAACTCATTAAGAATTATTTCAGGAAGACTGGTGACTAGTGAATACTTTAATAAATGCTATTCCATTTTTGAAAAAAAAAAAAAGAATATCACTATGCTTTAGACAAAATTGTCTAGATATGAGTTGTAAATTGCTTTGAATCCTTAATTCAAAGCATATTATACCAAATGACATAAATCCAAAAAAGAGAATCTGAGGACATGAAAAGCAAGTTTAAACTGCACAATTTTTGAATTTGGGAAACTGCAAAAGTTTTGTGAAGACTTCTGAAACATCAGAGTTTCAAACCCAGTCTGATTTTAAACACAAACATAATTTTATACACAATACCTTCTGCATGATTGGGGTGCACTCTGCCAAGATGAGATACTGGAGATGTTTATGGTAACCTCTTTGTATGGAGTAAAATATTTATTAGAGAACCTGAAACTACAATTTGTTTATCACTTTTGGGTGAATATGAGCTGATGCATTGAGTTTGAAACCTGAAACCAGATTTGAAACCAGGTAATGCTCTGGTTTGGCTGAGGTTGAGTTCAGATTCAACATCTGAAACTGAAAGTTCAAGGCAGTTGGCACTGACTGAAGTTATGTTGCATTAATTTTTGGTTGCTGAAACCACTGAATTTCCTGTAGCTGCAGGCTGAGATAGAAGCAAGAATAGTTGGAGGCTTTGGTTTTGAGAACTTTATAGACAGATATGAGGGTAAAATCACCAGTTCTTAAACATAAAAGTTAACTGTTGGCCCACATACATAGCTTTGGGGGGATTTTTTGTTGTTGTTACAGGATGTAAATACTCCGTAATTTTGAACATATTTATTCTCGTGCTACCTGTTATGGTATGTAAATATTCTCATACCAGGTAAGAGGTCCCAACTCTGTATGAACTGTGTAACTGTCTTTGAATATTGCAAATGTAAAATACCAGGAAAGTCATACCTTAGAAATGATCTCTTAGAATGAAGTGAAGGAGTATTCCCAGTGATTAGAAAGGACAAGCCCATAGGTGATTCGATTTTGGAATGTGTCTGCAGGTGATTTGCACTTTTAAAAAGGAATGTGCAGCCCTCTCGTAAGTGGTGAAATGTTGATTTTTTTTTTTTTTTTTTTATCATGGCAGATAGTGGCCTCCTATCAGATTCGCACAATGAGGTCATCTCAGAAAGTTCAGAAGTTTGCCTTTTCTCTCTCTGGAGAAGAGAGCTTTCTTTTTTTCTTTCCTTTTTTTAATTTTTTCCTGAATAATGTATCAAAAAATATTACGGTGTATTTCAGCATTTTTGCACCTGGTTTGTTTCAGAACAAGAAATGAGGTGAGTCTAAAAGATAACTAGAATTACATAGATATTTGTGGTATTCTAAAATGAGTTGAATCCCCGAGCTTAATTTTTTTTTAAAAAAGAAAGTACTTCAAAATATGTCATCAATGAGCATAAACTTTAAACTTCTGTGCCCTGGAAACCACAGGGCACTGGCTTATGTACTAAGGACATGTGAGATGACCTAAAGAGCTCAAGCCATGAATTCTTTTTTAAAACCCTTTGACTGAAAAGTTACTTCTTTTAGTTTGTATAGTGCCCTTTTATGTATCCAGCAACATTGCTTTTGGATTGGGCTTTGAAGTAGTGCTGCTGAAGTTACGAATAATGAGGAACCACTGGAGAATTTTTCTTCTTCTCAATCTTGAGGGAGGCAACTTTCAACACCCAGCAGAGTGACACTTAGTACCGCTGATATCCAGAGCTGGGAACTGCATATTGTGGTTTTCTGTGAGTAGTTGTGTAGATCACAGGAGAATGAGGAGTTACACTGAGACAAGAAAAATAGCGAACATTAAGAAATAATATGGCGAAAACATGTTCAGAAGCTGCTTTTCTACTAGCCTTTTCGGTAACCAGACAAATCTATTTCAGTAGCTGAGATTGTGGCACAATCAGATAATGTAAAGTTCTAGGCTTGCATCTCTTTAATTTACTGGACACTTCGTCTCGTAAGGCTATTTAATTAATTGGCAGTGAAAAATGTGCTGGGTTTGGCAAATTACATTTCTGTCAAAGCCCGCGCAAGATTCATTAAATCATATCTGAGAGTGCAGGAACTGCCCTTCCTCAACTGCTGGCTTCATATATATTAGGTGGTGCTTCCAGTTTTACCTCCCGGGTACACAGCTATATATGCGTAATTAGAAAATGCAGCTTGTTTCAGCACGATCCTAGAAAGAATAGCAAGGCTTTATGAGGAGCCACAGTCTGACCATTTCTGATGAACCTCGAGGGAAATCTTCTGATGCCCTAGCTTGAAGTTCTAGGGCAGATCACTCTGGAATTCTTGAAAAGGACATGATTCTGGATGCTGCAAGCCTGTGTGAAAGCATGATGTTTAAAAAGCTGACATCTGATTCATGCAGTGTCATTTGGTCTGTTCAAAACCTACTGCTAGTCACAGAGCAATTGAAAATTAATTTGCCTCATGCTAGTACCCATTTTATCATGCAAAGAGATAAATTTGTTTGTTTATTTGCTTTTGACAGTCTTACTCAAGAGACAGGGAATCAAATAACTACAGACAGGTTAGTGCAGGATTGTGGGGCATTGCCAGATCTCTGTTGGAAGAAGTATACACTAAATGCTTTGACTGAGGTCACTGCCATTATTCCAATTCTGTTAAAATGACTAATTGAATTCTAGTGATTGTGCTATTGTAGCCTTGTTGGTCTAAGAAGATACCTATCAGTTGCTCTAATAAAAGATAATACCTCTCCCTACAAACTTTGCTTCATTGTAATCATATTACTGATTTTAGAAGAGAGAGAAAGGAGCCAGCAAGAATACCACTGAAGATAAACATTTTGATAATACTAGTAAAGTAGGACAATGTGAGACTCGCCCAAGGAGTCTGTGAATAGCTACTGTTTAGAGAAAGCAGATTCTGTTGTTTATCAGAAGATCATCATTAGATAACAGGCTTGGCCTAGATTGTGCAAACATACAGACTTGCATATGTGCTTAGCCTTAAACCTCTCTGTACTTTCTCACTGAAAGCAGTTGAACCCCTACCTGTTTAAAGAAAGCAACAGGGATGCACACCTGTTGGTCTGTTCTGAATTGAGAACGCCAGGATTTCCTGAAGTAAATAATCCTTTGGCCATCACTGAACATATCTTTCAGTGTGCTGAAGAGCCAGGTCAAATGAATCTAAAATCCTTTTGACGAACTATATCCGTCTCCTCAGTGTAGATGCAGAGATAGTCTATAAAACAGATAACAAAAGGTCAAGCTGTCTTTTAATCCAACAGCGAACCTTTCAAAAATCTTGGAGTTCCTTTCGTATCACTCACAATTTGTTTCCCCACGTCCAGGGCTTCAAGCAACAAATTGTTTAAGCACAGATCTGTAATAACATGCCTGCTGCAATACTTGGTGTGCAAAAATTTTCTAGCAGTCAAATGAACACTGCTTGATTGAGGCTTGGTCATGTTTCAGTAACACCAAATCAGGAGAAGGCATTGGGTGGTACTCAAGTGTTATCACTGATGCATGCAGGGTGAATCTTACTCCTTCTGTTGCATGTTGTCACAGCCCAGTGCAGTGTTCATGCAGGCTGTGAGCTGATAAGATAGCTGCACCTACTTTCTTATCTATCATACAGTTTTATAGCTGTATTATCTTATAAACTGGTATATTTTTACCTGAGGTGTGGAAAAGACGGTCCTTTTTTTGTTTTTTTTTTTCTTTCCCTTGTTTTGAAAATTATGGTTCACTGCAGTAAGTTTTGAAAATTCAAAAGGAAAGTCCTCACTCTGTGCCAGCTTACTAAGGTGTTTGCTTTGCTGTGCAAGATCATCTTGGAGCAGTGCCAGTAGATTGCCATTCCTTCCAACTTCATTTTGAGGATTTGAGCTGCTGCCATGCTCCCACTCTCCACTTGTTTGGCTCCCGTATAATTTACACATGGTTTTGCAGTCAGCTATGTTAGTATTTTATGTTATCTATTGATTTTATATTGCACTAAGTATTATATTTAAAGCACTTCAAGTAGATCTAGATTTATGTTTCATAAGTCAGGATGTTAAAAGAATTTTATAAATGAAAAATAGCTTGGAAATCACTGTATGATGATTTTTTGGTAAGGATTTAAAATAATCCTTAAAGCAGTGGCAACATTGAGGGCAACAAATGATCCATGAATGATGTTTGAGGGACTAGAAGCCGACACATCTAATGGCAGGTGAGTTTTCCCTAACTAATAATAATAATAATCTATCAATCAAGTTTAGTTTTAAGGTGAAAGGAAAAGCTTAGTCAGCTCCTAAACTGAAGACAGAGATTAATGAGAATCAATTGAACCATTTAAAAAGAGTGCAGGGAGAGAGCTGTTTCGGACCTTCAGATACTCTTCCTGTCCCTGATAGAGACCGAGAAGAAACTGGAAAGAAGTGGCCCTAAGAAAGTACATATCAGAAGAACATATTTCTTAATTCTTCTGTTCATCTCACTCAACAGGAAGTTGCTGCATCTCATATCTGCATTTGTGGTAACACACCTGTAAAAATATATTGGATACACTTATTTGTCCACATTAAATAAGCTCTCTGTAGCCAGAACAAAGTGTGGACAGAGATAGGAGTGAAAATACTTAGTCATGCAGGCAGACACGTGAGATAGCCTTTAACAGCATCTGTGCTGAAATTAGATGTACTAACTAAACTGACTGACCTGTCCTGCTGCAAACTTCATGACTCACTGATCGTGATATTTTTGGTGACTCATTAGAAAGGTCCAGGAAGAGTTTACTGCCTAGAGCCTCCATTTCATGTGAGGGCCGACCCTTCAGCTTGCCTAACTCCCTCTCACTTTGTGCAAAAGAAAGACTTTGTGCAGGAAGAAAGGTTCACCTACATAATTTGGCAGCAGAATGGAGGTCTAAAGGTCTTTGGAGCCCAAGAATTCAGTATTGGCCTTACTCTACCTTCTAAGGCTGCTGCCACACTTACTTTCCTATCTGACCTTAACTACAACTTGGAGTTTCCTTGTGCTGTATATACTTTCTTGGTAATCAATTTATTTAGCTTAAGGTTCACTAAACACTATAGATTTCCTCATTAGGATAAAACTAGACTTACAGATGTACTGAATGACCAAAATCCCACTTCCCATCTCATCCTTTCCCTCCATCCCCTCCAAATCAAAGACAGAGAAACTTTGCAAATCAGGTCCTCCAAAAAGACAGACTTTGCATCTTGTTACTGAGAAGGAAATTCACAGATCTGTATTTTTGTGAAACCTGTTTTTTTTTTTTTTTGGCTTGTTTTGTTTCATCAGTGTTTTCTAAAATCAAACTGTGTCATTAAAAAAAACTGCTTTCTTTGTCTTTCCCCATCTCCAGTATTTATTACTAGAAAAAAATGAGTGCTTTACAAAATAGGGGAAAAGTATGTGCCAGAAACTGTTGCCATAACTACTTTAACCAGTTCTACTACAGGCCAGTCTTTCTTGAACTTCTTGCTTAAACTTTCTGTTTGCTCAGTTTAAATGATGAGTGCTTAGTAGTTCAACATTCTTGGACAAACAGAAATACATAAATGCAATGTTATCTTAGGGTTTTCTTTTCCTGCTATCAGTGTCAGTAGATTCTGGCTATCTTCTGTGGGCCAACTGCTATTACCCCTGAGGAGATGAGTTTCCTGGAGCTTATTGAGGTAATCCCAGCAAATTAACCAACTGTTCAAACTCTACATCCTTTCTTTATGATATGCGTTTAAAGTCAGGGCTGCAAGTATTGAATTACTGGAGTAGTATATCCAGCATGTACTCTTAGAAAAACAGAAATTAATTGTTTAAGTTGTTTTTTTATCTCACATTTGCAATGAACATAGAGTTATCATGTGGGTCAGCTGAAGCTCACCAATGGTATGTATGAGTCATCTTATATTTCTTAAAACCATGAAGGTTAATTAACAAATAATGGCAGGTGATGTAGAGACCTGTTTTTTGCTTCAGTATAATGTTGTTTTTATGCTTAGGATTGTTTGCAGGAAACCACTTAGATCTGGCATTCTGCCTGATTTATACTAAAACTTTCATGTTTCATAAAGCTCTTCAAAACCCTTTTAAAGAGCTATTGGAAAAAAAACAGTCCCATTGCTTTAAGATAATAATCTTGTTTTGAAAAGCTGCATGTCTAACAATATTGCTCATATTTCAACTTTATCATACTACTTTTGCTACTGAGACTATTAAGGTCCCAGTAATTGCTTTGCAACTGACTATTTCTTCTCTTTCCAGTATTGTCTGTAGCTTTTTCAGAGGCCTTTTGAGTTTATTTTGACCGCCCAGAAAATGGACGGGGCACACTGATTTGCAAAATGAGTCTCAGTTTTCAGAGATGTTTTGCTATGTACTACAGAATGAGAGGCTTCCTCCTGTACCATGTGTTTTAGTAGAGAAAGTCTGGAGATTAATTAGAACTGACATAAGCTGAGCTGGAAACTTTATCTGAGTGTTGAGTGTTATTCTTTATTTTGGAAGTAATCCAGAGTGCTGAAGACAGTGTATTGGCTTACTGTGTGTAGGTGTTTTTGTTTAACTCTGCCAGCTTGCAGTCTTCCAATAGGAAATTGACCTGAGAAGGATATTAGTACAGGCCTGAAGGGGAAGAAATCCTCATGAGACCAGCAGGTGAAAGTAGGAAGGCAGAAGTCATTCCGGTTTGTAAGAACTCATTTTTTCCCTTTTTTATTTCCCACACCAAAGCAGGTATGGGAAAGGTTCCTTCTTGCCTTGTTCTTTCTTGGGTTCCCCAAAGGCAGGATAGGGCACCTCTAAAAGGCAGAGTGGGAGTATTACCTACTTGTACCTACACTGGGGGGCTGTGAACAGGTACTTTGGTAGAGCAGAAGTGCCTTACTTGCTTTACTAGTTCTTGGACTTCTGTGCTTGCAACTGAGTGGTCAAGATTTGCTAACCGAAAGCTTTGTGTCTTTCCCTTAGGACTTTATAGCCTTTCATCCCACCCCTTTATGCATATGTTTTTAACAAGGAAATATGCATCTTTCGTGTTAACTTTCACTCTCAAAAGGTGGATGGCTTAGAGGTCAGTCTTGTTAGTAGTGGGGAGCTGGGTGTTTATGAGGTTAAGTGACATCCTGTGTTGACCAGACGACTTGTCACGTGAAGAGGTGCAAGTATGGCCAGGAGAGTTCTGCATATGATGGGCCCTTTTGGTGAGTGTGGTCATCAGTCTTGCTTACAAATCATTTATACTGGGTTTTACTGCAATCTGTAATGTCTAGGTGAAAGTAAAACACTTTTTGCATCCTTTAATTTCTCACCAGATTCCCAAATTATCCCTACATTTCTCTAAATAATTATAAAAGGTTTATGAAATAAGATGAGGGAATAAAGCAGAAAAAAATGGAGAAGGAATCCCTAACAAGTAAAACAGGTGACAGCAGCGCAGTACTACTGTGATGCTCTGGTAGCCTGACCACTGCTCTAAAGAACTCTGAAAGCAGAACTTTGGAGAGTGTTATAAATGTCTGCAAATGAACAGTTTCTCTAGCCCTTGGTGAGATAGAAAATATGCATGTTCCAGATTGCCGAGGGCAGGACTGGACCTTTCTCCTATTTCATTAAAAGAAAGCATTTCAGATCAGCTGTTAATGAAAGGACAGGGATTTTCCAGTTTTGTAAAAATGCAGATTGATCTATAAACCCTATCTTCTTCCCATCTGTGACGTTCCCTTTGCGTCCACATACACGTCTAACAGCCACATATCAATTTAAGTAGCAGGTAAATAGTTTTATCCTGTTGCTGTTTTTAATATGATTTAATAAACAGACGTAAAAGGAGCAAATACGTAGGTGATAGTCATTCCTGAACAGTTTGCCATTTCTGATGAACAACGACCTGTGTGCTGAGAGCCTTAGCAGAGATGTTGCAGTAATGTGACTTGCTAGTCATATCTCAATTTTCTTTTGAAAATACTTTTATTTCCTATCAGGGACATTTCTTGAACCGAGCCATTTACCTTAACAAATCATTTGATGTTCCTTCTTAGCCACAAAGAGCCACAGAGATGCAGGAAGATCAATTCACATGGAAATTGCAAATCAGGTTAAGATTGAGTGTATTTTTCCCTGCTGGTTTTGCCTCTGATTTCCCTGGTTTGCTGCATAGTTCCTACCTTTCTCCCTGCTGTAGGTTGTTTGTCTTAGAGTAGCCTGTATCTGCCAGACAAATTCTTAAACATCTACTCCGTTATTTTTGCTCCCCAGATCGTACAGACAGTGTTGACAGAGTCATACATGCTTCTGCTTATAGGAAAATCTGTCAAAATATGGCAGAATTTCAAATATTTTGGATTTGTGCTAGAAGAAAGGTGAGATCTTTTCAGAGATCAATAGCTATAAGAATTTTAGTACTTACCAATGTCAACATTTGTTTACCAGAGTGAGTCATTTTATTGAGAAAAATGAGAGAAAAGATGAAAAGTTATAAAAAGAGACTTCATAATCATTTAGACTTTGCTTTCTCTGTCTTCAGAAACTTGAAACAATTGTGGATGTATCAGTTCAATTTAATGAATAGTTTGACAAATGATTACAGTAGGGAAGGATAGTGCGACATCACTACTTTTGCTACTTATGAGAGTTCTTAAAGTAAGCTCTCAAAATCTCCCATTTGATAAGACAGAAACCTTCATCTTGCTATTTATTTATCAAAGGCCTGAGGGAATGAAATGCCATAAAAAAGAAGATAATACCATGAAGAACAGGGACTTTCTGAATTAGACTACTTACTTTGCTTAAGGTGACTACATCTTCTGGCCAAGATTTTCAAAAGTTATTGAGAATATTAAGCTCAGTATTCTTGATTCCAACTTGACTGACCTGAAACTTTGAATGTAGCAAGTCATGGATATCCGTCAGATAGAAATAAAACTAATACTACTTTGCCATTATTTTTAAAGGTAGGCTGATTCTGTATTTTCTGTGTTTTGCACAGTTTTAGAACACTAGTGAAATGAGAGTTCATGAAGTCACCTGTAGCAAGATTTTAGTATTGTGATATTTAAGCTTACACTGAAGCTTATTAGCAGATGAGATAGTAATGATCTCTTTCAAGGTTAGTGGAGGTGTCTTTCAAAACAGATGGTAAGCTGACCATCAGTCAGCATAGAGGAGCAATTCCACTCGGGGCTGGAAGGCCTGTCCAGTCCCCAGACTGGGAGAGAGTTTGCCTAAGTCTGGGATTGAGTCTTCTGCCTGTAGTGCTCTAGGAGAAGATGTATTTCTGTCTCTTAAACAATTATCTTATGGATTTTTAAGTCACAAAAAGTGAGTGATAACTCTCCCGAGTAGGTTTAAAACTCCAGGCGTGCAAAGTGCATGTGAAAAGTTTCTCCCAATTTGTTGAACCATGCAGTACGCATTATATTATGCAACAGTGGCACCCAGTGGAGCCTGGAATTACAGCAAGGCTTCTGCTGCTAGCTGCTTAAGAGTTTTGCTGAAATTTGCTCAGAGCTTGGCTCTGCAGTTGCTGATTTGGGAAGGACTATGAGAACCAAGGCTGAACGCAGGCTTCTCCTAAACCAAGCACTTCTCTCTTATTAGTCAACTTGTTTTTTCCTCTGTGAAGTCTCAGCAGTCTGGGCATTTATCTATTTATTCAGAACAGACTCTGAATGGCTTCACTGAATGGCAAATAAAAGTCCCTTTGTCTCCCTAAAGCAAAACATAAAGTATTTTAGGTCTATTTTAGTTTATTTTAACAGAAGAAAATCCGTATGGTTGATCTGTTTTCTTAGTGAAAATCTTTTTGCTTCCTGTAAAGAAGACTATAGAATGCAAAAGTAATTTGCCTACTGCAGCCTAATCAGTTTTGTAGGAACATCTCTAGGGAAGTGCAGGCAATGCCAGTTTTTCTAGGTGGGCCAGCAAGTTGCTGCAGGGCAAAATGAGGTTAATGTGAGGTATTGGATCTCCTCAGAGTTTTGTATTCTGAATAGTGGTGGTGAATAGAGATTTACCAGTAACTTTTTCTTAGTACCAAAGGGAACTGAATGAATTGCAATAAAGTCTTGATGCTGTTGAGCTCAGATTTAATTTCCAGATTGCCTACCACATTATCTAATAGTATCAGGAAAACTTGATTGAGGAGGATGATGGTGCCCTGAGTGAAAATTTCAGTAGAAAACTTATTTTTTAATAGTTTAGCACACACATACTTTTATTTTTTCCCTTTTCTTCCAAATGTTGGTTGTCTTAGCTTTTGGGGCATGCTGACCTTATTTAAATGTATGACCTGAAGGTGGATGTAGGAAAGCACATACAAGTAGGTACTACTTTGCAGTCAAAATGAGTTTAGGAAAGAAAGGATGACAAGTTGGACCAATTTATGGATGACGTGTTGGACATACAGTGAGTATTAAGGAGTAAGAGGCATTAGAGGCAGAAAGGCTGCTTATTAAGTACATATTCTCTTGTTACAGTACTTTATTTTGCAAGTGATCCCATTAAGCCACTGGGACTTTCTGTATCTTACGTTACTACTCAGTGTAAGACATACACTCATAATTTCTGGAGAAATGGCTGCTTATTTTAATGATAATAGGTAGCATCAATACAGTGGCATTTATCCAAGCATTATGTGAAGGTAGGTAAGTAGATTTTATCTTTATTTTATAGCATGGGGTGTGAGAGCAAATTAAATCACTCGAGAATAAAAAACTACCTCAAAAGTGTGACAGGAACCTCATGGCTGATCCAACCATTATGTTACACTACCCTCTAAATTGAGAAAAGTATTATAATGAAAAGGAAGGCAAGTCAGAGACTTTTGAATACATATAAGATTTATTTTTGGAGCTAGACATTCGATTTGTTCTGGATACAAACATTTTAAGATAAAATCCAAAAATACTCCTTTTTTTTGAACATGAAATAACTCATTTCCAGTGCATTTTGACATAGTCTTACCACTTTTTTTGTTTTTTTAAAGAAGGTTTTCTGCCTAGTGCAAGTTAATCAAACTGAACCAAATGTCGTGTGGAAAAGGTAAGAGACTCATGGCATTGGAGAGGACATTAGAATGGAAAAATCCAATTAGAGAAAGACTTGAACCCGAAAAAGATGAGATAATTGAAACATACGCATGTAATTATGATTGATTTTTATCACCAGGAGAGAAAAAAAAAAGAGGACAAACTATGGCAGTTGCTGAGGCTGCTGTTGGGAAATGAAGTAATTTTATATAGAGATGACACTGCTTCTATTTATTTATTTATTTATTTTTCCTTCGTTTTCTCTCTTATTTTTTAAAATAAGTTAAGAGTGGTGACTTCTAATCCTGAAAAAAAGCCAGTCAGGATAAGCCTATACTAGTAAAGGTTATTTCATAAATGCAGGAAAGAAAATGGAAAGGAAGATAGGAAAGGGTCCAATAGTTGCTCAAGCTTATTAAAAGATGACTGATGAGGCCTTTTTTCCCCTTTCCCAGAATAGTTTGTGGCCATCCATTCTGAAAGGAATATGATTGCACTTTAAGGTTTGATAAAAGAGATAAAAAATTCTATAAATTTATTTTGAAGACAACATAGTTGGATTAGTTAACAGAATTTTATAGAAGTTGCTATGAGAAGAACAGCTCCAGAGGAATTTGTTAAGTGAAATTTTGGATAATGAGATGTATGGAATATTTTTTAGCTCAACTAGATCTTCGTCTTGTGCAAAAAGTTTTACTTACTGCTAACTTCACTGGGAAAAGATTAGGCTTCTGTTCATGATACGATTAATGTGCCTGAAGTGCATGATTTTTTGTATGAAGCAAAGTCTGTAGCCTGCTTTTTGCTTTTTGGTCATGGAAAAGGAGAAAGCATGAATTTTGCATGATTCTTAGCATACCAGAGACTTGGATCAACACAAAGTTTTGAAGGACATACAACCATAGCATCTTTTATCCTGAAGTAAGAGAGATTGAAAGAAAATGTGCAGGAGACATTGGCCTTGGCTTTAATTTGTTTGGAAGCTCCTATTAGTGATAAAACATAATAAGATGTGCAAGGCTTGTTGTTGTTGTTGGCTTTGGGTTTTGTGTAGCTTGCTTTGTACAGCTGACAGTCTTTAGACATCTGATTATATTAAAGAGCATATTTTAAAAAGATGCTGAATATGCTCTGATAAAAAGAAAAACATGGAATTGATATAACAAATACTGCTGGATTTCCCCTAGCAGCCCCACCTGCCCTTGACAGTGCTAGCTCAGCCTTGGTGCAGCGCTTCTCCCAGGAGCAAGGAGATGTGACCTGGGATCTGCCTCCACCTGCTGCCTAAAGAAGATCACAGCTGTGGGAGAGGTGACTGAAAGGGCTACCAATGCCAGTGGAAATAGAAACATTTTCACAAGTATTTCTTCCTTTTGTCCTTCATTGGGGGGGATAGCTAAATTGTAAAAATAATATTTAAAATTTTTATTTACAATCTGATACGTTCTTGAGTTGATTCCTAAGAAAAGGAGGCTTGTAGTGTTTATTAGCCCTGTTGGAAAGGGAGTCTGCACTGAATCCAGTGAGCCACCATTTCACTCCTATACCAGTTGTTCTGCTGTCTAACAAGGCATCCTTCAAAATAGCATCTTCTTTCATCCAGGCACCCCAGTCTTTAATGGGATTAGAACTTGTGCTGGGAGTTTAGTATATTTGGTCTAAACTTACATTTTTTGGATGCAGGGAGACAGTAATTCTGATTAGTATTACAGGTTTATATCCCTGTTTTTCAGTTGTTACACCCATCTAGTATCTCCTCTAGATGCATCTTTGTGTTATCTGTGCTTCCCTGTAAAGCAGAAATGAGTGTGTCCTCATTTTGAGAGCTTCTTCTGGAGTCAGGGAACCCTGGTCTCTGGAGAACTGTAGCTAATCTATCCCAGATTTAGAGATCTGGAGGATGGAACTAGAGTTTTTACTGTCTATTTGAACGGAAGCCTAGTTATTCCTGGTGAACTGTAATACTTAGTACATGCTAGTTTTTAGATTCCTTCTGCCCTAACACTGCTGTGAGCATTATTCTAAGAATGAGCAAACTGGTACATAATTTAGGGATGTTCAGGCAGTGATTAGATGACAGAATCAGAGTAGCACTTGCAGCTTTCCTCACCAATATGATCAGTATGAGAAAAGTCTCTAAAGTCTTTTTTTCTGATGGCTCATATCAGACCTCTGACTGCTTATAAAGATTGCATGCAAACAGCTGACCTTAAACTTGAATTTCTTATACATAAAGTAATTACAAAATTATTTTATTGCCACTGCAGTCATATAAATAAATCAAAGTTTATAGGAGACTCAAGGAATTACTCCTTGGAGAAGGTGAAGAATATTAAGACCAAATAGTTTGTTCCTGATGAAGCCAGTCAAGTTTCATCAGTTTTTGCCAAATGAAAACTTTTTTACTTTTTGAAATTGTTATTAGAATAGGGCTAGCCATTTCCTTTCCTGTTATTACAGTGTGGAGACTCTTATTAACCAAATTAATAATAGTACTGTTTGCACTGTATACGGTTATCTTAAGGCTTTATAACTTAGCTGCAAGATTTCCCTGCCAGTGGAAGTCTGGCACATACAAGGTATGGTCTTTAAATTAATTTACTAAGATAATTCCACAGCCGTTGTGAAACAATAAATATGGCAAACAATCTTATTAATACTTGGTGCCTTGTAGTGCTTTTTTTAACAAAACCAATGAAACTCTGAAGAGCACTGGCAAAACATTGAGTGCCTTTTTGGCAATTATGTGTATTTTAGACATAAAACGTCTAATTTTAAACAAGCTGCTCTATATATTTAGTAAATTCTATTAGTTAAGTGCTTTATTGTTTTGGTAGATTTACTTAAGTGTACATGTGATTCAAAAACTGTAGAGGCCTTCCCTGCATTTTTTTAGAATACATTTTTAGGCTGAACTAATTAAACTCTTGAAATGCAAAATATTTGCAAGAAACACTTAGGAAATACTTTTTTTTCCCCTGAATGTATTACAAAAATCAGGTTGGATGGATTTTTTTTTCATTAATTTTTCTTGAAAAGGGTTTGGCCAAAGTTCTGTTTGTGGATGCATTTGCAGACTTTAGTATTTAAGGTAGCAGTTTGAAAAAAAAAAAAATCTATTGCCCACCGTGCCTCTCCCTATTTTAATGTAACTCTGTGCTTTCTGCTGTGGCACTTTCTTTGCCATACTCTGAGCAAAGGGCGGATTTACGCTTATTCTGACTCCACAGTGCAGTGTTCTACTCACCTGTGCAAGAACCTTTCCAGATGTGTAAAGTTGTATATGGAGTCGTGGTATAATAATAACAACCACTTTTATTACCTCTCCAGTATAGCATGTTAAGATTTTTATAATACTAATCTAGACATACCTGGACTCCTGGCAAGAACATTGTGGGATGTTTTTGCTGAGGGAAGATAGGCACTGTGCAGTTAGATTAGCTGATAATGACTCCTTCTCTGCCTGTGGCCTGTGTGCTTCCCATTTCAGATAGGGGCACTTTCTCATTATTCTAACAGATGAAGAAGGTTCTCTACAAATGTGGCCTCCATGTGATTTATTTATTTTTATTTTTTTCCCTCATGAAGAGGTGCTCTAACAGACCCTTCTCGAAAATATAATCCGTGATGTTGCACACAAAAAAAAATGATGCAAAGTAATAAACTGTGTTGAAAAACAGCACCAGACACCAGGTGTTTGAAAATATGCCCTCATACAGTGAAGTGGCTGTGACATTATTTATTTAAAACTAGGTGATCAGAACATGTTTTCTCAGTGAGCACATCTCATTTCCAATAGTGTCCTGCTATGCATAACCCTTGAGCCCCTGTTTGTTTATAGGAATAAGTTTTTTTTTTTTTTTTTTTTTTTTTTTTCTCCTTTTTCAGACTATGGTGCCCCAAGGCAAATAAAAATGAGGGCTGTGTGAAAACCACTAATATATCCCTAATCCAGACTTCAGGTCCCAGTTCAACATTATTATATAGTACATGACAGTTCCTCTCATCTTGTTGCTCAGTTCTTTTTGTATCTGTGTAGCTTCATTCAAATGGAATTCAGACCTCAAAGTATAATATATAAATCTTATGCATTATTTAAAAGAAACAAGCCTATCCTTTCTGGGATTTGTAATGCAGATATGAACAAATCTCTACAAATAGGAATGAACTCCTGCGACTTAAAAATGAGCCAGTATGTCCAGGCCTCTTAATGTAGGGCAAAAGAATCAGCAAAACTTTTGGCTTCTGTCATGTGTCATTTAACTTGAAGAATTTCATTTCTAATTAAATTGTATGTAAACATAAATAGTTCTACTATATTCTTACAGGTTCCTGAGATTACAGATAACACTGTTGTCTTTTGGTGAGGGGGAATAAAATGAGAATGTAACTAACACTGAGTGCAAAGAGCAGTGGTTTTCTATTTTTTTTTGTTTTGTTTGTTTTGATTTGGTTTTGGAGGTGATGGTAGTGTGTTTTTTGGGTTTTTTTTTTTGCCACTGTACTCAGCTGTTCTCTGTAGATTTCTTTTGTTTTACAGATGTGTGCTAATTGTAGAAACAATTAATACCAACATAGGTTGAGCAGAAGGTGCTGGTACTTCAGATAACTGCATGAATGCAAGATAGATGCATTGCAATTTCTTCTCCTTCTTCGTTTATGGCCACTCAGTGATAACCCTATAAAACTGGAGGCATGGGATAAATGCCAAGAAAGATCAATGTATCCTTGGGTCATTTGTGTATATTCATAGAGGGTAGTTCTGAGTGGTACAAGGTTGGGATTGAGCAGATGTGAGTTGTTTGCCTAATAGCAGTGCAGTCCTCGTTTCTTTCAGCAGTCTCCACAGAAATAATACTTTAAAAGATTGCCTTCCCTTTCACATCAAAGCCAGCTATTCACCTTATCTTTGAAGGGGAAAAAAAAGAAAGAAATTTGGATGTCAGTCTTAATGATTGTTTTTCCCCATCCTTTTCTTTCTCTAAAATAGCTTATTCTCTAATATGTGTTTGATGAACAGTTGTACTGTTTATCTGCAACAAGCCTAGACCAAATGTGAGTGCCAAAGGACAGGCACTGTGGGGTGACTGCCTTCCCCACGTTTCCTAAAGAGAAAAGGTTCATATATTATTTATCCTTTTCATTTCTAGTCTGTCCAGGAACTTACTGTCTGTAAGGAACTTCTTGTTTCATCTTGCTCTGGAGTTTATTTCTTCCTGCAGCATAGCTGCAAGGTTGATGCTTGGATGCTGCCATTTTCAATGCATCCTTCAATCTGATACACTTAACTGCCTCTTCTTTTAGAAGAGATCCTCTAAAAGGATCCTTGCCATGCCATGTAACAATATTCTCTATATGCACCAGACCTCCTTTAACATTGCCTCTCAATAGCTAAACAGGAGGCAGGTCTTCTTTAGCACATCCACATTCAGAAGGAGGGAAGTTTTGGTCAAAGTTGCTGTGAACTGAAGCACCCACTCAGTT
>JAUBNY010000383.1:3570910-3610421 GCA_032275445.1 Crypturellus soui | reverse complement strand
TCTTCTTTAGCACATCCACATTCAGAAGGAGGGAAGTTTTGGTCAAAGTTGCTGTGAACTGAAGCACCCACTCAGTTTAAATACAAAGCAAAGATGATTGCCAGTGGGTTTAAGGTTAACTGAGTTAGTTCAACCTTTATTCAGCTGCATACTGTTCTGTAGAGTATAAAAAAATGGCTTACATGTTAGGTGGCTCTTGCTATATAGCTGTAGCTATAAAAATCATTGCAATTTTGTTCACTGGTCAGTGCTGCTGCCATGGAATTGCTGCAGTAGCTTTGATTACTTGGAATAATATTTTTGGATATTTTAATGGCATCACTCTCTTAATATATCATCTCACTTCAAAAACAGCTGACCAAATCTTTAGCTGGTGTAAATCAGCACAGTTCTTAGCGCCGCTAGGAGTTTTTATCTGCAGAGCACTTGGCAGAGTGACTACTGAAATACAGAAAAGCATTGTGTGCAAAGTGCACCCCTTTTTGTCCTTACCTTCCTTTACCTAATGTAAAAATTTCATTGAAAAAGTAGGCCTTTTTCTTCAGCGTACGTTGAAAGCTTGATATGGGGTATCTCTGAGCCTTGATGATAAGAAATTAATTCATGATTAGCATATCACCAAAAATAAAGGTCTATGTATACTGCTGGGCACCATTATAAATGGACGCAGAAGAGTGATGTCAACTTATGTTCCGTGCAGTGACCTGGGGAGTGAAGTAGGTTGTACTGAGAGACTGTAGAGGCAGAGACTCAAGCATTTTCTGAATATACTTTTTTTTTTCTTCCTCTTTGCCTTCTTCCTGCATTTTTAGTGTGTTTAGGTTGGTATCCAGCTATGCTGTTCCCATCTGTTATGCCTTGGTACTGAATTCAGTACTCTCTAGTTGTTCAAATATCTCCTTACCCCCAGCCCTGTTCTAGCTTTAACATAGACCTGTTAATACAAACAAACCTGTTTTGTAACCTGCTGGTGCTGCTCACCAGCAGCATCTATCTGAAGGCTGACAGTGTTATCCATGGACCTGGGAGGTCTAACCAGAGCATGTGAAGAAATCATGGAGAAAGTTTCTCTGTATCTGTAGATCATTTGAGAATTAAGAGAGGACAAACAGGAATGTGGGAGGAGGCCATCCCCTTTCCATGAGGAAAGACCTTCAACTGCATTTTATATGGGTGAAAACAGCAATTATTAAAAAAAAAAAAAAAAAGAAAGAAAAGAAGTCTTGATTCCAAGATCTGACTGGAAAGCCTGCCTTAATTTGCATGGCGGAAAGCAAGGAGTTAAAATGTTCCTTGTATGTGATATTTCACATTAGATGATATTTCAAATTAGAAAGTCATTAATGCAGTTCATCACAAGTTCTGTATTGGTTGCTTTATTAATAACTGCCAGAGTTCAATGGCAGCAAGTTAAACTGCTTTAACAGAAGCCTTGTTTTATTTAATGTTTATGGAAAGGACAGATCTACTGAAGAAAGAAGAGGGCTGCCCTAGAACTGATTCATTTCTCTCACAAAAGAAAGAAATAATTTCCTTCCAGAAGACTTGATCTATACAATACTTTTGTTGTGTCTTTATTTTGTCACTTTAAGTTTATATAACAGGGCTGTGCTGCTAAGAAGGAAGCTGGCATTCTTCCAGTTATCGATACTGAAATATTAATGATCAAGCATTTACTGAATGCCATTCCTCAAATGCAGGGTCTCTACAGCATCTTGTTGCATTCATGGAATTCATTTGTTTGCATTATCCTGCTAGCTAGTTCTTTTGTATTGCCAAGGTGATGAACAGATTTGACATTAAGCTGATTACTTCACCAAAATTAAACAGAAAACAGGGCAGCCATCCAAAGTTCCTTTCAATGTGAAAGCTAATTATAAAAATGCTTTGAGCAGCAATTTCTTTTTGGATGTTAAAGTGCTTTTATTAGATTGTTCTCCTGTCGTTTTAAAATTTATTGCTGGACACTTATAAAGGGAGTGGCCTGCTGGAACAGAATTATTTTCTGTATTTAAGATGGGAGCCAAAAGAGTATAGAACAAGTTTTAGGCTGTTTGTATTTTAAAGGATTCTGAACAGGAATGGGGACTGGACTGAAACTAGTACTGGCTTTCATGACATTTAGAAAATATGAATCTTTAGATTTATGATAAACAAATATCTACATACTGCTTATAATTCAGTGACTCCCCATTTCCAAATTGCTAAGGAACTCCCCAGTTCCTTAGCAAATAAAAAAGTCAGGTCATTTAAAAGTTGAGGACAACCCTTAACGTTGTTAGTAGTTTGTGTTTTACAATGTAAATTTACATAGTTTGGACACATCACAATCTGGTGATGGAAAAATCTAACCAATTGCAAGTACTTGTCTTTCATAAGCCATTACGTGTCTAAAATAGCATGAAACACTACTCTGAAGTCACTCTGCATAGGTCATTGAATAGGAGTTGGCCAAGTGAATTTGCAACAACAACTTTGCTGCTGAAGAGTGATATATCCTGTTACCAGATCTATGAACAAGTTTGTCTTGAAATATTTTGCTAATGCTTTGGAAAATATTTAAGTTGCTATGCTGACTGTTGTTATTAGTATCCTATGGGCCTCAGACAAGGTGTGATCTAGCAAGGTTTAAAGGTGACGAACTGGGTATTTTTGCATATGATAGTGTCTAGCACACTCTGGCTACTAAATCAGCCTGTGAGGACATATATTAATTCTTGACAGTGAGGTCTATTAATATACCTTGAGCTCAAACGAGTTATGTGAATCTGCTGTTTCAAGCTGTAGATTTCTGCCATAACTAGGAGGAAATATTTTGCTAGAGGTAAATTAATGTTGAAAGCTGGTCAAAAAAAGTTTAATGTTGAAAATTTATTCTTCCTCTTCTTATCAGTGTTTGGCTTCTGTACTAAATTCCATTTGTAATCTGCAGGAAAAACAGCAAAATAATTCCTTTTGTATTGTTTCATATTATTAGGATTCCAATGGTTTAGTCTGTTGCGTACTGAAATGTGCATCCCAATGAATGATCTTCCCAAGGGTGATTTTTGTACTCATCAATCTGAGAGCTTTTTCTTGTAAAATACAGTAACTGCCAGTGCTAATCAAACAATTTAACTCATGCCTATTGCAGAATATCTAATTAAGATAACTCAGCATTCTCTGGTAATAAATTACAAATATGTGAATAAGAGAACTAACTAATGATTTTTTTTGGAAAAAGAATGATAGGGCTTAAATAAAGATCTTCTAAGGTAACTTTAAACAGAGAAAACAATTTAAACCAACTTAAAGGCCATATAAGTCTAGAAGAGAAATGAGCTGGCTTCTAACCTGCCTGTTAAAATGTGTTTTAGTGGTAAGCCTACATAACTTCTCTTTGTACCTATAAAATGTTTAACTACCAATAGGGTAATTGATTCCACATCATTTCAGGATTCCAAACAAAGAAAAAGGATCGTTTTTTTTTAAACAGCTACTCAGTGCAGTTTGTAAAACCTCTTTATCATTTGTAAAGTGGTGAGTCAAAGTCTGTCCCCACAGTTATATTAGCTTCGTCCATATGAAAGTGTTAGTAAATTTATGTGAACTGGACATAAACACATTGTTAATTTATTACCTGCATTTTCATGCTGTTCCTGTCCCTTCTAAGCACATCTACCTACCTTCTTGGCAGTATGATGAATTGTTCAGGAATGTGCAAACAGTGGAAGAAATACAGTTAACTTTAAAGTTGATAGATTTATGGCCTTATCCATAGAGAACCTCCATTTGCTGATCGTGGTTGTTAACATATGTCACTTCTCCGCAGTTTAAGATATCACACCGACTATAACCATGTTGCAGCCTTTCATTGTGTCAATGGGTTTACTATAGTCCAGAGCAAGGCGTGATGTGCTTGTCCAGCTTGTGAAGGAGTGAATGTAGAAGACTTCAGTCAGTCTAACAGCACAAACCTACCTAAATTTTACCTATTTACCTATTTTTGGTTAGTTTTTTTAAAATAAATAAGACATATGTAGACACAACTTGAATTTGAATGGATGATGTTGAGCTAATCAACATTGAACTCATTTTTATTTACTAAATTGAAGTTCTTATGTTAGAAATGCCACCAGGTTTTGTCCAATTTTTGTAAATAACCTACCCAGCCAAACAGAGAAAAGAGTGAACCTTGCTTTGGTTGCAAGAGTGTTTCCTGCCAGTTAACTCGTACCTCTTCGTTTTCCATAGGTTGATGGTATCCTGTGCTTGGCCGACATTCTTACTGATAGCAGCCACTCCGAAGCCACTCGTGCAGAAGCAGCGGCTGTCGTTGCACAGATCACTTCCCCACATCTCACGTTCAGTCAGCATCTCAGCAGCTTCCTGGAAAATATGGAGGAAATAGTAACAGCGCTTGTCAGTAAGTTCTTTATGGTATTTCTGAGTCTTTTGACTAGGATGGTAGGCTAAGGCGGGACTTTCATTAGCAATGTTCTCAAAAGAACATTTACCCTATCTATACCAGATGAAGGAACTCAAATATTCAACATGCAGAACTGAGATATTCTGCAATTGTATATTTTTTACTCTAGTCCAAATTTGAATGGAGCTTATGCACATTTGTCAAAATAATATCTATCTAAAATTCTAACTTCAGAGTCAGAGACAGGACTCAACAAAACACTCCCCTGGTCCTCAAGAAAAATATAGCATAATCTGTGCACACTGATGCAAGGAAGAAACTCTGGGTTTCTTGCCTACTCCTCTGACCCATGGTGAAATGGGGCAAAGGTAACAGCAAGCTTTTCCTTAACTTGGCTCAGTGAGAATATTTAAAAAAACATAAGATTATATTTCTTGTGACTTGGCACAGAAACTGATACCTTATTTCTAGCACTGTACTCTAGCTCTCTCACAAATCAGAAGCTATCAAAAAAGTATTCTTTCTGAGCAGGTGTAACCCAGAAAGTGCTCTTTATGTCAGAAAGTAGTTTGACAATCTGGTTTGATTTCTTATGTGCAACAGATCAATGCATTTTACTTGCATGCATCTCTGCTGAGCCCAGTCCCTGCACTTAAAATAGAGCAGCTTAATTTGCATGCATATTTGTGTTCTTGTAACTAGACTAAGAGTGCACTGCTGCAGTGACTGTAGAATTCATTATCTGAGATATGCTCAGGCAGCCTTAGATATATCCAACACAGATATGGCTGCAGTCAAGAAAACACTTTCATTTCCAGTGACCAAAGTGACAAGCACAATATTTTAAGTCCTGTCCTGAATCCAGTGGGTGGAATTAACTCATGCTGAGATTGGTTTTGCTGCCAGTAAACTGCTGGAGGCATTTGACCTGACCTGTTCTTTTTCTGTTGTTACGTACCAGTCATTACAGTGCACCACAGCTGCAAGGGACAATCTGAACAGTTCCTCCAGGAAAGATGAGCAAATGGAGCATTTCCCCAACTGTCACTGTCTGAGCTGCACATGCTTTTTAGTAACATGCACTCTGCCCAAGAAATGTACTCATTAAAAGTGGATATGTATAACTTTGGGAAAGCCCTTTCAGTAATATGACACTAGTTTCTTTATAATATTTATAACTCAGGAATTGAATTACTGTAATATGTTTAATTTTTAAAGCATGCTGAAATCCAACTCCTAGGTAATTCAGATCTGAGTTAAAATACATTTGTGCAAAGAATTAAAAGATGGTTTTGTCCTCAGCACTTCTTACAGAAGCTGGAAAATATGTTAGGCAGTCTTCTACTTCGGAGGAGTTGAAACATGCAACGTATATATATCTTGCTCTCAGGATCGAGATGCATAACAGAATTACTATCTTATGAGTCAGTTACTGTTAGATATCTCCCTTCTGTCTCTGATTTTGTTTAGATGTATAAAGTTTTGTGTTGAGCAATATTCAGTGGCTTATTTGCTGTAGAATGGTATGCTGAGACTGTCATCTCATTAATTAGATGAATGCTTAGGAGGATTTAATGTTCTAAGTTCATATTCACTGCATTTGCTGCCTGTAATGCAAACCTCAGAAGTACAAGTAAAGATGGAGAAATACTGCTTTGAAACACATAAGCATGATTTTTCCAGAGAAGAAATGGCTGTTTTTTTTTCCTTAACTTTCTGCATTCCTAGAACTGTGCCAAGAAGCCTCATCTGGTGAAGTTTTCCTGCTAGCTTCAGCAGCTCTTGCCAATATTACTTTCTTTGACACTGTGGCTTGTGAAATGTTGCTCCAGTTAAATGCAATGAAGATTCTTCTAGCAGCGTGTTCAGACAAACAGATAGTGGATACTCCATATTCCCGGGATCAGGTGAGCAGTCTCTCAGCAAAGTGCCATCTCTGAGCACAGTTGTGTCAAACAGTCAATATCACTGTTAAAATGCATTTGTTTTCGGTTCTATGTCTGTTATAACATAGTAAAATCTGACAGAGAGCCAAACACTGAATGAAACGGTTGGTGTAAAAGTATTATTCCACAAGGAGATGTTCAAACCTTGACAGACAAGGCTTTGAGGCAAACAAGATAGATGTGTACATGTTTGGAGGCTAGTGCCTAAATATACAGTTGATTCAAGGATGGATCAGCTCCAAAAGCTGAATAAGGATCTGATCTTCAGCCCATTGACGTCGTTTAGCTTTGGATCGTGACCTAAGTGACAGCTGGTTTGCAAGTTCTCCTGGCAAACACCACTGAGGTAGTTTTGTATTTCCCTTTTACACGTTCCAGCTTTTTCTTTAAAGAGCTGCAGAAAATCTAAGGTACGTGTTAATGCACAGATGAAGTCAGAGAGGATTCTTCTTTCCTGTCAGGCACTGTTATGCAGTGGGGTTCAGCAGAAGAGCATGGCTTATATGGCCTCTTTGGCTTCTCAGTGATGTGCTCAGCAGAGAAACATCCCTCTCTGAGGCTTGAGGGTTTCAGCAACTGCCACACTTAAGTGGAGTTTGCTAACCTAGTCTGGTTTATGAGACATTGCAGATATAACTCAGAATGTATGTATCTCAGAATATATGCCTGGAACTCAGTCCAGACCAGTCTATCCTCTTACCACTTCTGAATTAGCCCAGGACTGGTTTATAGTAAGCTGAGGATGTGTGTGACCATAGAAAGCTGTGCACCCTTCAACAAGAACCAGGCTGTGGAAATCAAAGCACCTTAGAGACTCTTACTGGATAAGATTGATTATTGAAGCACTTCAGTAGTAAGACGAGGTTATTAGGGCTATTTTAGCTTGTATTAAGAGCACACAGCATGTTTCCAGCTCCATCATGTTAATGAAAAGACGGTGTAGACCATAACCACTGTATTATTCTTTGGGGGCTATCAAGAATCTTAGTGGAGATGTTTGGCTTGCTGTATATTATTTCATATGTACAATCCTTCATGTTCTTCTGTTCCTTCTCACAATTTTGATTTCCAGTTTTGAATTTGCAGTTTGCTCTGTGATGAGCATAGAAGGCTCTTTCTTCATATGAGAAAGGCAGTTTTTCAAAGTTAGTAGACTACTTGACAGTCTATTGCAACTTCCAGCCTGCAGGACATATCATTAGCTGGAGGATGAGGAAACTTCTAAATGTTATCCCTTTATGAAGTGTGGCGTCCTAATCCCCTGCACCTCTTCATATTCTTTTGATAAAATGCTGTAATAGACCCTCTCAAACTTAAACTTCCCAATTTTCGACAAAAAGCTCTAAGTGACCCAATTATCCAGCAGAAATCTACCTACTTCTTCCAAGTACATCACTGCTGTGGCATTACTGATGATTAAAAAAATAATAATTTGCTAAAACAGCTTGAAATCATCCTTAAGCCAAAAATAGGAAAAGGATGGCTGAAATGAAAGAACAGTGAGTTTTGTTTTGCTTAAACTTTTTTTAACCTCTTAAACTAAGTGACACTATCCTCACCCTGTAATAGCCTTTTTAAAGAAGCTGGAACTGATTAGTTGCCACCTACATGGTGGTATAAATAGGTAACATTTTGCTGCCTGGAGAAAATGTTTTCCTGCTCAAGTACCTCTGCCAGTATTGTTGTCTTACTTCTGAAAGGTTTTGAGTGCAAATGGTGATAAACTTTTCTGCCTTCACTATTTAAAAAACAACTTCTTCCTCTATTCTTCATGCACTGTTAGATTGGATCAAGTAAGAATCCAAGAGATGAGTCTTAATGGTCTTAATCATAAACAAGGTGATCATCTGTTTATGGCAGCCTGTATTGTATTTATGACCAGTACTATCACATTAGAATTGCTTAGTTTTATAACAAACTTCTTATTTTTAGTTTTTATAAACTTCTTATTTTTAGTTCTTGGGCAAAGCCGTAATTTCTAGAATGTTCAGTGTCTGGTTTTAGGTCAAAATTGGTATGAATGTGTTATTTGTTCTTGTTCTTACTGTGGATACTTTTTCTTCTGGGTAGCAGGTTTTTTACCTTAAAGGAACATCAAATTATTCTTGTTAGAGAAGGGTTGGCACCCTGCTGAATCTGGGTAATGTGCACAGTCAGATGTCTCAGTGGAGATTAGCCACTGTCAGAAGAAAGGTTTAACCAAAAGCTTCATCATTCAGGGACTGCTTTACCTAGACCATACCTAGAAATAATGTGAAATATATTTGTGCAATATATTTATGAATAATGAATTTTTCCCTGTGCATTCCCACTTGTCTCCTCAGTGCATCAGTTTTCTCACCTTACCTGTGAAGTTGTAAGGTGCAGTCTAACAGCTTCTGATCTGCTGCTATTCAGGCAAACAAAGAATTAACGTGCAGTGAACACATCAGTTATGAAGTAGTTATTCCTATTTCTAGGTTCAAAATCAGTGAATTACATTCCAAAAAGATTTGAGATGGAGGTGGACTTCTACAATGTTTCTTGTTTTTTGTTGTCTGAGAGATGTGCTGACTTTTAAGCTAAGACTTACTCTGGTTAAAAATTTGAAGCCATTAATATTGTTCTTCCTCTAGGTTCACATCCTTTCTTTCATTCCTCCATTTGTTCAAGACATTTATGTCTTCCCCTTTTTTTCTGTCACATTGGAGATTGTAGGGTCAAAAAGAGTGCGGATGTTACTTCAGGATCAAGAAATCTTGATTTTGTAAAATGTTGCCTAGCTCCTAGTGAAAGACAGAGAACAATGTTTTCTAAAGACATCGAGTGTATTAACAGCTTCCTTTGGGTTTTTTTTTTGCTAAATTTCAGCCTGAATTACAGGAGTAGGTAACAGTCCTGCTTCTCAGACTGTTTCTTGAATACTGGTCAATTTATTTCTCCTTGCTAAGTATGCTTTGTTTCTGTTTGTGGTCATGAAGACTCTGGAATTCCAGGCTCCATTTTCTTGAAGTGCTGTCCAGATTTTCCTGTATGTATGGAAGTCAGTAGGGGCTGAGGATATTCAAGTGCATATCAAGAATATGAGATTTGCAATAGAGTTTGAGTAGTGTGGTCCATTGTAGATGCCCTTCTTTTTTACATCTGACAAGAAATATGAAAGAAAATTGCTGCTGGTTAGAGGAAAGGGATTCTTTGAAGAGTCCTTGCTCCTGCCTTTAGCAGAGAAAATTCCCCTTCCAGTGTGGCACAGTCAGTGGGTCTTTCCCAGAAAAGAAACATGTGTGGTACCGTTGGCTGGAGGTAGGTAGTTCTGTTCCTCGTAGGTATCAGTAGACCTAAGCTTCCTGTCTTTTTCTTTAAAATTACTTTGAAAGTGGGCAGTCCTTCAAGCAGTATTTAATAATCACAAATGATTGAAGTGCATGCTTGCACATCCTTTTTGCAATTCAATATCCTTTTTCATATTTACATACTGTGGATAAAAATGCAGCACAGTCTTTACATATGAACACAGTGTTACATTGTTACAAGTCAGAGGTCCAACATTAAATCTCTCAAACACCAAATCTTATTGATTGAGACCAAATTACTGTTTATTTAAAATTCTGTGCTTCAGATTAGATATGATGTAGGCAGAGTACTCCAGCGTGTAAAATGAGAAACTCAGTTGGAAGAGGAAAGTTTCAGGTCACTTTAAGAACTCTTTGATATTCTCTCGTAGTTCTGTATGGCAGGATTTAATTCCTGGGGTCAATTCCTAATTTTGCTGCTGCTCTTATTTTGAAGCAATAATTTAACTTCTTTACATTTCTGTTTAATCATCTGTAAAGTTGGGCAACCAGTGTGCTTACTCAGTGTAAAGCCTCTCTGGAGGAAATCCGCTGTGTCAGCACGATTCATTGCAGTTTTTATTTTCTACCTGCTTGCCAGATGCACGGTACAATCAGGCTGTGCTAAAGCAGGGTTATCTGTTTACTGTAGATACTAGAAGCAGGAGGATTTCCCGGAGGCTAGAGCCAACATAAAGCTGTAAGAAAGAGATGGTTGTGTATACATTTTGGTGCTAGTGATGTCTTTTTGTCCTCAATCTATCAGGAGATGAGATAGCAGGATTTCAATATTCTGAATTTTGTCACAGTATATTTTTATCAAAAGAGATACCTAAGAGAAGGTTATGATTTCAGTCGCAGTTCTCAGCAGGTAAACTTATCTAAACAACATTTCTACACATTCCCATTACTTGCCCCTAAACAAGGATGCTTTCCAATTCCAAGAAGGAAGTCTGATGGATAATCTCCTGGATTTTCATCTGAAACATGAGAAACCATGGCCCCAGAATTTACAGAGCTGAGAGACACAAGCTCTGGCTTGAGTAGTTCGAGTTGGGTAACTTGGCTTAGGGAACATGTCCCATACAGGATACAATGCTTTGGGTTTCATTAAAAAAAAAAAAAAGTGGTTACTGTATTTTTCTAAATAACTGGATTAGATTAAAATGTAATAAGGATGTGCCTCATGCCAAAGGTAAGATCAGTTTAATTTTAGTCCCCATTGCTCTGCCTCTGAGTTCCAAGAATGTAGCTCCCTGGCATCCGGATTGCTGGACCTAGACTTCTGTCACTGCAAATACACCAGCAGATCCTGCCTGTAACTGCTGTTACTCTTTAATGGGGATGTTTGCTTCTTAATAGTCGGGTGACACTCATTGATCTGTGTACCTATGCATATTTCTTTCCCTACTTTTAGGAAGGAAACGGCATTCCTACCATAAAGAAATGGTCAGCCGATCCATAGGGATTTAAGTTTTCTTTTTTAAGCTATATTATATATCAGAGAAAATTTATAGAAATTCCTGTTCCTGATGTGTATACTGTTTTGCTCTTTCTAGGTGGGTGGGTTGATCTCGAATCATTACTTTGTATATTCTTAATATTCATTCAGAAACAAAAACTCCATCTTCTGATTAGTTGGCAGATGCCCTCTTCTCCCCGAAGGTGGGTGTCTGGAACTTTGTGGCATTAATTTGAATGAATTACCACATAGACTTATAATATGCAGCAAAAATTAATTTTACTTAGTGATGAATCAGCCTTAAAGGAGTAATTAAGATTAGCAATTCTGTATTGATTTGCTTTGCCACTCCATTAAATTACTTGGTAATTCTCATTTATGTCTATTTATATTGGGACTACCAAACAGTGTGCCTTTTTATCATCAATAAAAATACATTGCCATCACACCTTTCACTTCTGTAGAGCTCTCCAGGCACGGCAAGTGACCCTTCACGGGGAGTGAAAAGTGGGAGATGCTCTCTCTTTAGCAGCCCAAAATGTGTGCTTTCCTCTTCCACATCCTGCTGTATCTTTCTCCCCAAGTAGCTGGTTTCACACTATTGAGAGGCACTTCTAGTCTTAAATCTCGCCCATTAAGGATGAATTATTTCAAGCAATAAAGCAGCCTGTTTTTTTTACCATTTTTTTTACTGTATGATTTCTCAAATTTGAATCAGTCTCAATAACTCTAATTCCTATGGTTCAGTGAAAATCAGGCCACAGAAATCAAAAGGAGGTTTCATCTTTCCTAAATTCAGTAGATGTAAAAGACTGGGAGGATGGAGGGAAATTGTGTGGAACTAAAAGATCTTTTCATGTGATAAAAGTAGATTTTGTTTATTAGTCACCAGCAGTGCCAACACTGCCTTATTTATTAAACAGAAAAATTTGCTGTATACTTAAAGGGTGGGTGGAAACATGAAAGTTTTGCATGCCTGCTTTACCAATGAGTGGTTAAAAGGTGAATTTTCAAAGCCTTCTGATTTGTGGACCTTCTTTAAGCTCTGAAAATTAACTACTGGTCTCAGTTCAACTTTGTGAAAAACCATATTATTCCCATTGGGAGTATCTGCATGTTAAATGTTTTGATAAATCGGTGCCTCTCTAGGAGATGCTTAAAAACAAGCTCTTCTGAAAATGGTTGCTGTGGCATGTAGTATTTTAGTGTGTCTCCCTATTACATGCTTTGGGTGGTAGTGCTCAGCACACATCAGTGGCTAGGTGGTGAGCACACAGAAAAAGCCCAGAGGTGGTGGCTCTGGTGGCTGGTGGCTTTTATGTATTGCGTGACACTGACCTGAATAATTCAGTTTTCCTCTGGTGCCAAGCAAATCTATCAGGCAGTTTGTTATTTGCTGTCTATCTATCTCTCTCTGGTTTTCATTACTACAGTGTTTGAGTACTGTAATTTCCTTGTTAGTTAGGACTGGTATTGCAAATTCTTTTGAATATGTGTTCCCATAAAGTGCATGCTAACTAACTGGAAAACTAGTAATAATTCAGATTGTGCGGATCTGAAAAAAAAAAAAAACAGTTTAATTTACCAAAAAAGAAGATCAAGGCTAACTGAGTAGACACCAACCTCTAGAGAATAAGCTGAGTTCTTAACTGGCCATGAAATAAATCCAAAAATAACCCCCGATGAATGTGAGAATTAGATACTCAAAATAAGACCCACACTGAAGGAAAAATATGAAGAGAAATATTGTAGTAGAAATGCAGGCACCAAGGTGGGGAATTAACCATGGTTGGATCTTCAAGCCTTCAGTTCTTGTAGCATGTGGTTTCTAAGGCAGCAGTCTTAAGAATCTTCCCGTAGGTTTGGCAAATAATTTCATTAAAGAAATTTCAGGTATTATGAATCAACAGCTTCTTCAAGATGTTTTTTATAAGATCAATTAAACTGTTGTTAAATATTGCAGTTGTATGCTAGAGATTGTATTTTGAGTATTATAAATTTAATCTTATGACTGTAAAATACGTATTTCTTTAATTCTGAAAGAGGCTTCCTTACCTATTTTTTTCCAGTAGTTTTCATCTGTTTTCTCGGTGCAAATGAGGCTTAGGCTGTATGTGCGTGTGCTTGTTTGTGCTCCATGTCTTTAAATGTCTATTTGTTTGCCCCTTGGTGGGACAGGCAATGGAAAGAGAGAGGCTGAGGTAAAGATTGCAGCATGAGCCCATGCATCATTAGACAAAAATAATCTACTGTGGAAGACATATCATTAGAAACGTTCTGATTATGGTGTGTGATCAAATGGATAGCCAAAAGAAATCAGGCTTCATTAATGCTGGTGCTCCCCAAAGTGTTGAATTTCAAAACAAATTGAGTCTACATGTAAGTTTGTCTTTTTCTCGAGAGAGTTCATCTTTAGCAATAAACTTCCTTGAACTTTGGTCTCTGCTACAAAGGGAAATTTTCATGTAAGCTGCCTATATACTCAACTATAAAGTAGGCAAGTATAGGGGAGGTATAATACTTTAAGTAAACTCTTGATCCTGCTCGCCTGTTGCGTGTTTACATGATGCTATTTCATGTTTATGTCTATATTGGCCATATCAGAAAAATGTGTCTTGCTCTGGGGAAAAAAACGTCTATTTATATGGAGTGGGTTAATCTGTAATTGAACTTGACAGTTATTGATAGGACCATATATGGAAAACAGGCCATATGTGAAACCCCTCTGAACAAAGTTAAATATAAACCCCTTAGGCTAAAACATGGATATCTGACAAAGTATAGGGGGCTGCATAATCAAAGAAAGCAAAGGTGTCTGAGATTTAGCTATAACCATCACTCAATTTTTTTGTGTCATAAGAAATACACAAAATATTTTTACATAATGAAAATGCTTATTAGACAAAATAACTTGAGCAGTGAAATAATTGGCAGGTATTCAAATTGTGGTTAATTGAATTCTTCATCTGTGGCTGAGAGATCCACATGGGGTACAGATTCTTCATAGAGGAAGTAATTTTCATTAACAGGATATAATTTAGAATGAGAAACATATACACTCTGCCTGATACACTGTTAATAATTAATATGGAATAAATACATAGACATATACTGAGTTACCATATTTTTACCTGTCACTCTCTAGAGTTTCAGCAACTCATTTGCATCCTAAGTAAGTATATTTATTCAGAGAGATGACACTATAACACTACCTCCAAAAGTGGAAGACCTTTATGTCACAGCATTAGATATGAGTCATCCTTGTTAATAAAATGGCAAAGTGAGATCAGGATGGTGATTTGATCTCATGCCTACCTCCATCTAAGAAGTATCTAAGAAGTTCACTTGTTTATGAACTAATGCTCTACAGTTAAAACGTAATAGCCAGTTCTCAACCTTACCTTTATTTTTGAAGCTGATCAGCATTACTCAATTAGAATAGAAAGAAAATAAAGAACATTTTAAGAAAGAATATTCTTTCTGATTTGAGTTCTAGTTATATATAACATTTGTTCTTCCTTTCACTGTTAACACTGACATGTATTTACATGCAGGAAGCAAGTTATCTGAGCACTAAAAAAATGAAATATCTTGTGGTATACTGGAGAGAAAGCCTAGGATAACACTGAATGGAGCACGTGATTGAAAGCCAACAGTTCCACATGATCCAGTCTCTATCCAAGGCTTGCTAAATTACCTTAAGCTATTGCTTTCTGCTTGATCTTAAAAACAGTGCTGTTGCATGGCTGCAGAAAGATGGAGATATATTTTTTAAATACTCCTCGAATCAGCTCAAATCTTTTTTGAGGGCTCCTTCACATTTCAGCTGAAATGGAAGCATAGCAATAAATCACTTTTATTGAGTGTATGCTGTGTATCGATTCTTAGCCTTCACTTCGAGCTCTGCCTGAGTTGGTGTGTGACTACAAAATTTATTATTAACGGATGGCAGCGTTTGGCTGAACTGTTTATAGGTCTGCAGCTTTGTTTGCTTGGTTGCTTGGTGGGGTTTTTCATATGTTTATCTTCTTTCTACTGATGTGACTGCTTAAGAAATCTATATGGCAAGGTTATAGATTCTATATGACAAGCCTTTATGCAGTGGTATAGGAGTGGAAGGAAAAGGAGGCTTTACCTTTTCTGGTTGTCCAAATTTCAGTTAGCAAGTTAGTAAGGTAAAGACTTACGAGGAATCACAGAGGTAGGGGTGGATTGACCACCTACAGGAGTGCTCTTTCATTTTACTGTTTGCCATAGTTCTGCCATGCTGGTGTTAGAAAATGCAGTGGCATTACTGAATTACAAGGCTATGCTTCATATTTCCTTCTCTTTTTAATAACAGGTGGTAACAATATTGGCAAACATGTCTGTATTGGACCAGTGTGCATCAGAAATCATTCAAGGAAATGGTATGTATTTTAGCTGATTTGCATCTGTATTTGTTTACAGAGAATGGCAGTAAATGACAAAGGGGCAATACAAAGTAGGGGAGAAAGGTTGCAAAATTATCTGTTATTAGTGAAGCCTGTGTCAACTGGATAGTACATGGTGGTGCAGAATGCCAAATGAGTCCATGGGGTGGTTCTGTGCACTTCAAGTAAATTACCACTACTTTAGATAACATTGCACCTTTGAACATACTGCTAATTTTGTTTAATTTGTGTTGTGTATCCACAAGTACAATGCAGACTAGTGTGAAACCTTTCAAAAAACTTTGTTCTTATAAATTACACTGTGTAAGGTGGCAATTCTTACATATTGAAAGGTATCATCTGATTCTGAGCTACCAATACCTGTGTTTTATGTCACTTTGTTCACAGATGTTCAAAAGTACTATAAATTTTGAGGCATAATGTTTTTATTACTTTAAAGCAATTGCTGCATTTTTTCCATGCTCCTTTAAATATAATGTTTTGAGAAGCTCATTATTTAGAAAAGAACCTGGGCATTATAGGGCCACCAGAAGGCTGAGAAGTTAGGTTAATAATTCTGTGGATGATGATATAGGAGGATATAACTGACTTATTATCACACTTTCCGGCACATTTGTGGCCAGGTGTTATACTAGGGCAGCTTTTTACTAGTGGGGATATTCAGTAGGTGTGAAGCATCACATCTATTTCTGCTTCTGTCCTAGAAATAGTCCTTCCTCTCCCCCCCCCCCAACCCCTGTTTTTCCTTTTTTTTTTTAATTAATGTTTGGGTAGAAATGGTTTGAATTTGGCTCCATCTGAATCTGAGAGATTGCTGATTGTAGGTGGGAGAAGGGGGTTCAAAAAGACACTTTTTAGCAGTGATTCTTAAAATAGATTGACCATTTTCTATATAGTACTGGATTTATCCATTTCGTGCATTTCAGTGGAAAATTTGATCATATAACTGTAACTGGTAAGGACCAAACACAACCAGTTTGCTTGATAGAATCTGTGTGTGCCATAGGTAGTATGTACTGAATAGTCTTGCTAGGGCAGGTAGGTGTTTGACACCAGAGGAGTGTGGAGTCTGAATAGATTTGGGTTCTAAAGTACTTGAGTGCCAAACCCTGGGAAGAGCTGCAGTAGTTCTGCTCTCAGTCAGGACCAAGAGCTGGTTCATTCTCAAGCTGTATAAATCAGGAGAAAATCCCTGTTACGTCTCCGGAGTTCCAAAAATGGCGAAAGATTCTAAGACGATACTCAGGCGTGAAGTACTTCACAGGAACAGGACCTTACTGATTACCTTTTGCAAATAACTGTAAAACAACTTGGGCAAGTGATTGCATATTCATCTTGCACGTTTACGGAATTCGGGAATTTTAAGTATGACTTGGACTCAAAGTGATTAGAAAACCCAAGCACGCAGTGCCAAAATAACCCATTCTGTTACCCAGAAGAAAGCAGAAGGTAGTGTTTGCTCAAGTCTTCCTTCAATGAAGTATATAATTAACCAGAGTATGTGTATGACCAAGTGCATTTGTTTACACACTTGTTAATGGAAGTTCACACAGAAGCATTTGCCCTCAGGCTTATGAGAAGGTTGGACACTCATCTTGTGTGTAAAACCTCTTGTGTCTGGCAAAATGCTATAATAATGAGCTGCTGATCAGAAGCCAGATTCACAAATACGCTGCTGAGTAGGATGGTTAGATGTGGAAGAGTTTAAATGTTTTTTCTTCTCAACTTTGACTTGATATTTTTGTATGTCAATTCATTATTATTTAGTTTTGTGATTCTGATGTTAATTTTGTTAATTATTTATGCAAATGTTCTAATAGTTAGAATCCTCTGATGCCAGCTAAAGTAATCTGAATGCTTGATGGCATATGGAGCCTAATAACACATAATTGTCCTTACATTTAAAATAATTTTGAAAATATAAATCAGCACAATCTCATCTGTTTTTGTCCTGTTGCAATAAGAATATCAGCTCCTACAGGCAACATTAAGTAAATAAAACCATTTTACCATGAGTGAAATGATCTGTTCTGGAGAACCACAACACAGTGAACTTGAGGCCAGAGCTTTCTCTTTTCCCTCATGAAGGGTATTTAGAATGGTGATTGCTTTATGTATTTGAACTGTTTGAAGGGGAGCTTTTTAAAGGCCTGCTTAAAAATACATAAATTGAAAAAAATAGTTTTTTTTTCTTTTAATTCAGAAAAAGAACTTAATATAGAGACCTCACATTTATGACTGCCCATTTTAAAGTTAGTAATCCCTTTACGTTAGTTCAGAATCAATTAAAGAATTGCTTTTATGTTTCAAAAATTTGCTGGGTCAACCTGAAATACTAACTGCTAGATTTTAGCCAGTGTGTTTCAAAGCAGGTTCAACAGAAGTGGGAGAGAGCTTGAGCATTTTTCAGTTTCAGAAGTTTTGTAGCTTCCCGGTGAAAATGACGTTTTGCCCAGATCAGATGTACCTAAATCCTCATGGCAAGCTTGCAAGCCCATTAGGCATTTTTCATGCATTATTCAGGTGGTGATTGGTCTGTATTTACCTAGTTCACTTTTCCCTTTATCTTTTTGGACTGAAATTTTAATAGGAGAGCGACTGACTATGGCTTTGACATCCTTGTAGGTGTTCAGCTTTTATTGGAAATGCTCTTTGAGAAATCATCTTCAGGAAATTCAGCAGAAGTTGCTGCTTGTGAGCGAGTCCAACAGAAATCTGCAGTTACACTGGCGCGACTCAGCAGAGATCCTGAGGTGGCAGATGCAGCCGTAAAACTCAGCTGTAAGGATGTATCACTTGCTTAATGGAGGACTGAAAAGGAGGGAGGAACTGCCAGTCAAGGAAGTTCTTTTTCTTTATAAACTGTCCTTGCTTGATTCAGTTTGTGGGAGAATTTCCTTATGCACTCTGTTCAGAGTGTGCTAGGACGTTGTGCTAACTGAACCTTTGTCCAAGGTTCCAGAGGAAAATTCCTCCCAACACTGGAACAAGTTGCCAAGAGAGGTTGTGGAGTCTCCTTCTCTGGAGATGTTCAAAACTCGCTTGGATGCAGCCCTGTGCCACGTGCTCTAGGTGATCCTGCGTGTGCAGGGGAGTTGGACTAGACCTCTAGAGGTCCTTTCCAACCTTAAGTATTCTGTGATTCTGTGAACACATAGGTGTGGCAGACTGTGACAACTGGCAATGCTGCATCCCCCCTTCCTTTCATTAAACCCAGATGAATAAGCAGAAGGAGAACTTGGGCCCCTGCAGTTTCCAATATAATGAAACTAGTAGGAAGTGACACATTCTTTTGGCTAGAGGTTTTTAAGCTTTTTATGGGACTGTGGAATGATTGACAGGGAAGGAAAGGAGGTCATTATTTTCTTGTGGAAGAGCAATGCAGGGTAAAAAGAATGCATTTGTTTATGCTTTGCAGTTATTAATCAGGACAATTCTGAACTGCATATCTCCATGGACAGTCCCAAAATATTTGCATATAATCTTTGCCTTAGAAACAATATCAAATTATGAAGATAAATATAAGATACCTAGAAAACAAGATAAGAAGCTTGTTTTTTCTAAATTTTCTAAATTATTTCTCCCCAAACTTTTATGATCACTCAGGTATTCCTCGCCTAATCAAACTCTGCAGATCACCAGCAGAAAGAAACAACAGTGATTCTGTTTTAGTTGCATGTCTGGTAGGTACATGTTTTATCATCCTTCTTTATCATGAAAAATGCTGAAACCCCAGCCCAAGAGATTCAAAAATGCTGAAATATTGCAGTAACATTTTTCAATATAGGCCATGGTCCCTTGCAACCCTTATGTATATTTTTGTCAATTGTTTCTCTTCTAATTAGAGATTTAGACAGGCACTTCAACAAAAATGGCTTCATCTTCACAATAGAGAGGAATCAAAAATTCATTGGAGCATTTCAGACTATAAGGTCTCTCTCTCACACACATGCACATACACGCACACGGAAATATTTATGTGAAATGGGTGAAGAAGGGAAAAGAATTTTCTGTTTTTCTTTACAATCCATTTTTCTATTCGAATCTCTAAGGCATTATAGAGTCCAGCCAGTCAAAGAAGGCTAATGTATTGTCACACTTTCTATTCTGTAGTATCAAAATCTGAATATTTGTTCCCAGCTGGTTTGAAATGTAAGGTTTCTTTCTTCTGTACTAGTGCCCAAAAGGCCTCTGCTATGGACATTTCATGAAACATCAGTTAAGAGATGTTTTCTGAGCCAGACTCTCGTGGTTTTCATAGATAAGACAAAAACTGAGAGGGTGATTGAGGCACAAAGATGTAGTGTGAGACATGCAGCAAATTAGAGGTAGGTTTATAACCTAAGTTCTTTGTCACCCCATTTTTTTGGGGCTGGTTTTGTTTGTTAAATTTTAAGATGCTACCGTCTCTGTTGCTCCTGTCTAAGAGTAATGTGCCCAGTAAGAGTTGTCCTTTGAGAGCTGCATTTTGAGGAAAGGTTTATGTGATATATGAACACAGTATTGAGAGATTAGCCAGGCTAAGACCCATGGACCTGCACAGGAGGTCAGCTATTATTTAGAAATACCTACAATGAAGAGTTTGTCAGTCTGTAACTCCTACTGTTGTGTTGTTTTGTTTTTGCAGGCAGCCTTGCGAAGACTAGCAGTTATGAGTCCTGATAAACTTGAAGATTCAGATTTTCAGCAGCTAGTAAAGCCCAGACTTGTGGATTCCTTTCTGCTATGCACAAATATGGAAGAGAGCTTTGTATAAACGTGAGCCAAAAGCCTCAAAGCAAGCTAGCTTCTGAAAAAACTATAATAGTATACAATCTTATGTAGTTTTAGTCCTATTATTTATGACTTATTTATTTTAAAACTACGAATGTGTGGTTTGTAGTAGCAAAAAAACAGAATAAGTAAATTTGTTTTAATGGTTTACAAAGGTAACTTCAACTTGTTTTCCTGACATATCTGAAGATGTCAGCAGACCATATCAGTGCAGTCTAACAAAAAAGTTATCTTGTTTAACAGAGTTGATTTAAGATAACGAAGCCAAGCATTTGGTACTCTGATTTTACATGTTTTTAATAATGTTTTCTTGCTGATATTTTACTGTGATAGAGCATTTTACATTTTTTGGGAGAAATATATTAATCTTATGCATCATTTCATTAGGCAAAAACTATTTTTAAAGCTTCAGGAATATACTTTAAAATGAAAGAGATGTTACAGTCTCAGTCTACTTCATAACTGTTGTTGTTAGGTTTTAATAGAATTATGAAAAAACCTAACTGTCGTTAGCTAAGGTAATATCCTTAGAGGACATTCTTAACTGTATACAATGATTCATTGTAGGGTACATAATTGCAGACAGCTCTTTTCTTTAATATGCCTGTAATTCAAATTACCTGAACAAATTAAGAGATTTCTAGAGAAATCTTCCTGAAATCAAACATAAATCATGAGTATGAAGATATCAAAATAAGTTGTAAATTTCTTACTCATTAATAACTTGTTTCTTGGAAGTGTTTATGTCCAAATATGTTTTTAACATTCAAAGTACTACTTCTG
The DNA here is from genome assembly GCA_032275445.1 of Crypturellus soui. Classification (NCBI taxonomy): domain Eukaryota; kingdom Metazoa; phylum Chordata; class Aves; order Tinamiformes; family Tinamidae; genus Crypturellus; species Crypturellus soui. Next base: position 3,589,305 of record JAUBNY010000383.1, on the reverse strand, counting down.
TGAAAAATTGTGTGTGCATATGTTAAATAATCAGAACAGATAAATTGATTATGACTTAAATTTCCAATTTTCTGTTTTTCTAACTAGTCTAAAGACGTGAAATGAGATAGATTTTCAAGAGCTGATTTTGGAAGACTTAAAGTGTTGGAATTGACAGAAGATTTTCTATTAAAACAGATAATACTTTTCATGAATATTTCTGTTAGAATTTTGCTGTTTCTTTTCATAAGAAATCATATATACTTAAAAATAGCCAACCCGCAGTATTTGAAGAGTGTTTTTCTACCTGTGTTCTCACAAAAGGCACTGTTGAATATGAAAGGATTTGTATTTGTAATTTGTTCCTTGATGGTTTGCAACTATTTCTGTGGATCACTTTATTATCAGGCAACATCTGCCAAAAAAGTAAGTATGATTTTTCTTGACTATAGTTAAAAATTTGTCTATAGACTTTGTAGATATATTAAGCATCTTAATCGATTAATGTTTATTTAGTATTACATGAGGCTTAGATGAAAGATACTGGATAATTTTTCAGATGTGATTGCCTTCCACAATTTGTTCTCGAGAATTTTGGCATGCCTCAAGCAGTGATAAATAGTGGCCGCTTTTTTTTCTTACCTTGAGTATATGGTCAAGAAGATTTTGTTTTAATACATCTTCCTTGTAATCTTTCTGTTAAACTTGGAACTGAATTTTGAATGAAAAATTAAAAACTTTAGAAAACATACATCCTCTGTCATAAGCCACCACTCAAAGATAAGCATGAGCTCAGATGTTTTACAGATACAGTTATCTAGTAAAAGCTGAGATTAATTTTACTTTGTTTACATACTTTAAGGCAGTTCTTTGCAAGTAAGTGCTAAAGAAGTACATGTTTTGCACTGTACAGATTTCAAAATATTAAACGTGACTGATTTGTCATTAAGCAGAAATGCATATATGAATCTTGCATGCCTTAAATTGTGAAATAAACTTTCCTGATATAAAATATTTCATATAGAAATAAATTATAATAAACTCAACAAGGTTATATTGCCATCATCCTGATAATATGTTTATTCAGAATAGTATACAACAAAACACATTCTGTTGCTGACTGTGCTGTACTGAATCATGTTTTGTTAGTCTTGACTAGCACCAGAAACTAGTCATTTTTAGATTGGGATGGAATTCATCCCAATAATACAGGAATATTACAAGTTATATAAAATGGATCTGCTAAAAAGAAAGAAAAAAAAGGAAGAAATATAAGTGTTTTATGTACACAGAAAAGAGCAGAGATTTTTGTATGATCAAGGCAATGGAACATTTATGCTTGTACTGAAAATAGCTGCATATAAAAAGTAGGTGTTCCCAAAACCAATTTACGCTCATATTGCTAGATAAAATGTCACTGGGCTACTGTCTTGGCACAAGCAGAATCACTTCAATTGTGGAAAGGGAGCATGGATTGAATAAGACTGCATTGTTGCTTACAGATCAGAATAAGTAAATCCAGGACAATTACAGGCCTCCCAAGGCATAAAGGTTAATTACTGTGTCCTTAACAGTACAATTCAACTGTGAGGTGATAGCATAACCAAATCAGAAAAACATAATTTGGCTTAACTGGAGAATCAGGATATTGTGCTTCTTAGGAGATTTTTCTCTCAGTGCTGACCACCAATATTTAAAAACAGGAAACTAAAAATGAATGTATACAGGAGAAGCATGATACTGATTCTAGTGCCAGTTCACCCTGCAGTTATCAGCCCACATATATGAACTCTGCCACAAGCTCCTGTTGTTCTCTGGGATACCTGTAGGCTGTTTGCAATGGTATCCTTACCTAGGCAGTAAATCCTTGCTTTCCTGAAAGCACAACTAGAACTCAAGGAAAAGAAATAATCATATTATATTTTGTAAACTTTTTAATGAGATAAATTGCTACAAGTAAAGAAAACGATGTTTTCCTGTATTACAATGTATCATGCAAGGTGCGATGGTCATGCGCAATTTCAATTAGAACAGCTATTAAATAAACCTCAAATACTATGACTCATAACGTTTTAAAGCCAAACAGTACAGGCCAACAGTGAGCAGCCCAGTGCAATGAACAGTCTAATTTTCTCTCCAGTACAGCTCTATGAATTGAGCTGAATTGATTTTAATACATATTTTAATACAGATACTTTCAAGCTATGTATATCTAGCCATAAGTCTGGGCCCATACAATCAATTTATGTGTTCATGTTATAAATATGGCTGTTTACATTATAGAAACAAGATAAATCTAGATGGAACTCATGTTTGTAGTAGAAAAATACATATTGAAACATCTAGCTCAGACCTGCTATAGCTTGAGTGTCATTGAAAACACTTAGGCGAGGTCTGAATTTTTCACCCAAAGTTATGTACTTTATTTTTGCATACATTAATGCTTGTGAGAAAACAAGTATTCCTCTTTCGTGATGAATCATTTAGAATTAAAAACTTGATAGGAGGTACTGAAATTTTTTTTCATGACTTCTGAGTGAATTTTAGATTAGTAATGTTTGATTTGAAACTGACCGTTTTTTTTTTAAGCCAAAAAAGCAACAGATTAAGACAAAATGTATAATTGCAGTCTGTGATGAAACAAAATATTTTATATCCAAATAGTATTACAACAGTGTGTAATTTGATGGATCAAAATTAGAACTCTGCACATAGCCGAGTAGAGAGTTTGTGCAATATACGTAGAAATCCAGATATGTGGACTTACTGGTCTATAGAGACTTTATATAAATGAGGTTAGATACCAGCTTAATCATTTTGGAAACTGAATATTATGTTTGCCAGGAGTATAGTAATTTCATTTAAATTGTTCTAAAAATCCTAGATTGCGAGCGTGCTTTTGATTGTTTTTTCTTGCTTTGAAATGTTGGACAAACATGCAGTGAACTGCGAGATCCTTTGTAATTCTGATTTAACGACTTTGGAAAATGTATTCACATTTGAGCTTTTGTTTCAACTGTTTATAGTTTGCCCCAGATGTTCTATTTCTAGAATAAATTTTTTTTTGTCTCAGTTTGTTGTGTGTTTAGTAGATGGAATTTATGTGAAATGTTGTTTGACCTGTTCTGTTTAAAATAGTTATTTTTCTACAAATTTGTTTGGGCAATTTGACTGTCTAATGTGTTTTGAAGATTCCCATTTAGTATGACAAGACCAGTTTTGGTTTCTAATGTGACTTGTTCCAAATACGTATTTTCAATGTAAGACTTTTAAACTATGTCCTTTGAAATAGCAGTATTGAGCTATCAGAATAACATTGCCTTTGGTATTGTGAGCAATCTTTTGTTTTCGGTCTTAATTTTTGTTAAGTGCATTTAAAGTGACACTATAGCCCATGTAAGCTATGCACAGTATTTTCAGTTCTGGGACAGGGAAGATGCCACTGAGTACAAAATTACACAATCTCGTTGAGCATTAAAAGTTTCAGAATGATTCTGTTCATCTGAATTGGATGTGCCTAGCTGGTGGTGGGATGGCCGAACAGTTTTAGTCCTTGTCAGGCTAAAGAGCCAGGAACGAGGAAAATACAAGGTCATATATTGTCAAAACTCTTGTTTTGCAGACATCCTTATTTTTACTTTATAGTTTGCTCTTTGGTCTGAGTTTCTCTTTCCTATAAGTGGTGCTAAGTGTGATGGAGTTCTGCTGCTTGACATTCTGTTCAGAGGTTTTACTTTTTATATTGCATTACGTCTCTATATGCTGGTAATCAGATGGGAGAATTAAGTTTTAAGACCTGGTCATGCAAATTATACCTAAGATTTTTCTGAGAGATTAAGTAAGAAAAATAGCTTGTTAAATAAGGGTGTTCTGGATTGCTTCGAACAAAAGAAATGTGTTTATTGTTCCCACAACAGGAGGAAGAACCAGTATATTCTCCAGAAAACTTGCCAGAGAAAACAAATGTATAATAGTCTCTCTGCAGGTATTGGAAGTAGACTTGGTAACTAATTAATGAATTAATTGATCAGTCCTCTGTCAAATAACCACTGCAAAAAATTAATGATGGGAATACTAGAAGTTTAGACAAAGCACTGACAAATGAAATTTTTTTTTCCTCCTTTTTCCCCAAATGTCAGTGAGTGACTTTTTGTTTTAATAATCAAATGAGCCTAGAAGCCAAGGGAGCCCTCAGGAAAGCAGTGCAAAAACACAAATGTGGACTGAGTCGTACTGCTACTTTTCTTTAGAGAAGAAAATAAAATGGACCAAATGTCTTGAGCGAAGAAAGTGTGTCTAATGCAATACTGTGTCTTATTCTTTTTAACACCTGTGTCACGCAGATATCCAACTGGAAGATAAATTACTTACACTGATTTCTTGAAGGTTTTCATATATTGGCAGTGTCTTTTAACTAGACACGTCAGCATCCTCCATAACCTTAGTATGTTCTGGTTCTGACCTAACGATATAAATGTTTCCCTTAATTTTCCACCAGTTTAGTAGCTTCAGTGCACAGAATAACTGATCCAGAGTCTGGTTTTTTTTTTTATTTTTTCTCAGCATTGTGTAAAAATCTTCATTTTGAGTAGTTCCGGGAGGATGTATCTAACAAGATATATCCATTATGTATGCTCATTAGGTAAGGCAAAGTTTTTGATAAATCAAGAAGATGCATCTAAAAAGATCCAGGAACAGCCATGTGCATTTTCACCTGCTTCAAAAGAATAATTATGGAGTGGACTGAATCACCTAGGGAAGCCTTCTTTGAAGCTGTGGTAAGTCAATGTGCTTGCATTGCAGTAGAGAGCGAGCTAAACCCTAGGTTTCAAGAGTTTTGCTAGAATTAGAGTTGTAGAAGTAATATACCTGAATAAAACCTCACAGTGCTGAACTAAGAATTAATAACTTGAAAAAAATCTGTGATAAACATGAACATTTAGGGAGTATGCTTGGTACATACTAGCATGTTTATTCACATGTTTATTGTGACTTCAGAACAAAATGCAGTGTCCTTTGGCATGACTCTACTTTTGTACTGCTTAATGATTAAAAATGCTGTGCTATTTTTGGATAGTCATTACTATAAATTAGAGATTTCAGAATTTCAGCCTGTATTTAGATGTGGATGCAGCAGGAAATGAGAAGATACGTCAAAACATAGCTGATCATTTATGTGAGTGTCTTATCCTTAAAAGGACACTGGCTTTGTGGAAGGAGATAAAGTGTTTCAGTTTGGAGCAGAAGAAATGTACCACACATATTTGACTCTAGCTGGGTTTAAATCTTTTTTGAAGTTTAGTTCTGTAGGTATAGTTTAGGCCAGTCCCTTAGGTTCCTGAAGCTGGAAGTTCATTCTCTTGGAGCATGTCTGCCCCAGGTAGGATGCATAATGCCACCAAGGTGTTTTTTTCCAATAGTTGTGGAAAAGGTTCTGATGATTTGTTTAGAAGAGAAGATAAGATAAATGTGAATGAATTCTTTCTGCTCTCATTTTTTTCTCTCTCCTTTTTTCCCATTTAGACTAAAAACTACAGAGTTGGAGTGTTCTTTTCCTTGTTTCTGTGTGATACTATGTCCGAAAGATTCCTCATTTCATTTAATATTTAAAGCTAGTGTATTAAAAATATTTATAGAAAGACCATCTCTTTGGAGGGAACAGTATGTTATTTGTGTTTGTGACCCTGTGATATCCCACCTGGGAAGATGTGTTTGGTGTTTGTTAAGCAGTTACTAGCAGTGCAGCTTTGTTATTTGCTGGCTTATCTAAAATAATTAACATAAATGAGAAATCTAGGATTTTCTGTGTAATGAAGTCTGTGAAGCACAAGGAAGAGGCTTGGTTTTGATGACAGCACTTACGGTGAAGATTCACCTACATCCACTTTATTTCCAGAGTTGCTCCCTGGTCTCTAGTGAGTTCAGGTGGCTCTTGCCTTCATTCAGTCTCCTGTGGATTTGTTTACTTTTTTTTTCAGAAATTTCTGGAGAGGAGCTTTCTTGCTCTTCCCTTCAGAGCAGCTGAGAACTGCAGCCTTGTGGATAATTCTGATTTTTTCTGCTTAGCTCTTTTATTTCACTTTATTCCTGCATACTGAAGAGCCATCTTCTTTACTGTTCGTATGCTCACAACAGACTCTTCTGAAATCTAGAAAGCTGCCATCAAACCCACTGAAGACATTTATTCTTTTGTGTACAGAAACCATTGGGTTGAAACTGAAACATCTTCCAGGAATTTGCAAAGTTAATAATTAGGGAAGGTTGTCAGGGCCAGTAGCTCATGCTCTGCAATCCCATACTTCTAGTCAGGTTGATAAACTACTGCTTGACAGTTGGAGTAACAAATCTTTTAAAATTTTAACTTAGTTCAAAGCAGAGGAACGATATCAAAAACTCAGTTTGTTGTTTTGATTTTTTTTCTTTTAATAGAAAGCATTCAGAGGAATCTTATAAAAGAGATCAAGGTTTAACCTTCCTCCCCCCCGCTTTATTTTTCCTTGGAGTACAGTGTTGCTATTGTTCAGTCTCATGTTAGTTTTGGCTGTTACTCTGCAATCCATTGACAATGCAGTAATTTAGAGGCCCCTCATAGCTGGGTGGGAGATAAACTGAAAGGATAATGTTTTAAATGTTTAAACAGTGCCTGATAGTTTTTAACCCCTTCTGGGGGGTGTAAGAATATGAATAATGGCATTATTACACGAGTTTAAACTCATTAGAACTACCGGAAGAAAGCCAGCTGTAGTCACAGTCAGTGCTGTAGTTATAATTGATATATTTTTGAAAACTATGATATTTTTGAAGCATCAGCTGGGGAAAATGAGTACTGCACTGGCAACTAGTTTGTATTTATGACTGTCACTTGCTTTGAAGATGATAGCTCATCTGTGTAAACTTTGGTTTACAATAGTGGCTGGAATCATATAAACTCATTAATCCATTGACACAAATTAGCAGAATGTTTGTTTGCTTCTCCTGTTACAACACGTAGATGTAACCCAATGCAAAATGCATCTTTAAACTTTCTCATCTCGTGAGTTAGTGCCAACTACGTTTTTAAAGGCTTCTTTTAGATGTACTTACAGACTTGCTGGGGGGAGAAGTGGTGACATCTACTGGAATTCTAAAACATTTCATCATAGATTACTAAGGCTCCTAGCAAGAGGTATTTGGTTTAGGACTGGGCTTGGATGAATAATGCAGAAATAATTTCTACTGATATTTGTGCAAATTTAGAAGCAAATCTTCAGCCATCTTGGTGTTTCTTTGGTGTTATTTCCTGTGCACGCTCATAGAATTAATAAATTTTAATAGTATGACTATTGGCAGAAAATAAATGTTAAGCTCACACAGTGGAATACTATGAAAAGTGAATTTCAAATGTGAGTTCTGTGAGCCTGTGTACCACAAAGCTCGATCTATGAGTTATGTTCATTAAACTGAAGGATGGAAACAACATTAAGTGATTTATGAGACCAATTGCAACTGAGCTGTGAGTTTGTGCTTTGAATGGCAGCCTTTTACTTTAAAATAATAAAGAAAAAACACAATTTCAGTGAGTAATTTTAAAAGAGGAAGAAATATGTGGAGCAAATTGCAACCCGCTCACCACAATCTATGGAAAAAAGGAAGGAAACTCATCCATCATTAAATGCATTCATTAAAAATTATTCAGTCAGATCCATATAAACTGTCTTCTAACTTTAATCTCTTGATTTCTTGGGGCTAGATTGTGATGTGTACTGCATGTCCAATCAGAGAGTAAAGGCTTTTTTTGCATCCTGATGTAGATTACTTGGACCTTGGGACTGGGCCTACAGGAGCAGCAGGGTTGTACATCTGCTTTCTCCCTCCCCATGGAGGGGAGTGTGTAGAGAGAAGGAAAAGGGGGTTGATTTGCAGGAGATTCATCAGTCCCTTTTGGCACAACAAATGCAGTTTGAACTGGGGGTCAAGGCTTCCCAAAACTATACTTCCCAAAACTATACTACTGCAAACCAGGATTGAATAATTCCCTCTGGGACAAGGAAGACATAGGTAGTGATTCGGCCTTTGAAATATATCCTTGAAATATGTCTTGTAATGTTATCAGGGCACTGTTGCAACTTATCTGCCTTCTCCCTTGAGTCTCTGCCTGATGGTATTACTTAAGTTTTAAAATCCAAATAGTTTCTGTTTTTTCTCTGAAGCTTCAGACCGGGCTGTGCTTTTAATTTTAGGAAGTAGACAGTTTCCTTCTCACCTTAGTCCAGAAGCCAAATTACCTATGTCTGAAGTCATTCTGTTGGCTCTCAGTGTCACTCTCCTTTACCTGGCAGAGCACCCTTCACACTTTCAGCCTTTGCATACAACACAGAACACATAATTTCCAGTGGATAATGCTGTTAAATGCCTGTTTGGTGTCTGAAATGCCTGAGGGAAAATGGAACGTGATGCTTCTTGAAGTCTCACTGCCATTTCTTATTCTTACTAAGAACTCTTTCGGTGGCTCACATTGCCTGCTTTTTTCCTCCTTGTGTTGAAAGTCGTCCCATCTGGGAGAAACTTTCTGTAGTGCTTTTCATAAAGTTGTCTGTAAGGATTCCCTGCAGTTAAGGAGATTCTACTGTTGGGATATGACAAAAGGAAACCATCTGCTGTTATTCATCAAAGTGCAAATCTGTTACCACTCTTCCGAGCCTGAAAATTGCTGATGTGTGGAAACTTAATGTTGATTTTTGCACCTGTGAACACATGACCTGTTTTAATATCCTATTTCTACAGTCTCCAAATAAGTCCTGTGAAGAAAAATAGATTCCTATCACAACAGCTTTTCCAGAAATGCGAGTTGTTTTTCTTAAATTGTGTTCTTTGGTTATGAGACTATCTGGCTAAAGAGACTTTAAATGTAGTAGTCTAACCTCTTTACAGAATTGGAGCTGTTTGAATGTCAGCATTATGGTGAGAAACTCTGACATCATATTTTTCTGACTTACTAGTAAGTTTTAATCCTGCAAACTAATGTTGTTAGCACATCTTGTCTTTCTTGCATTGTCTGATTTTTTGGACTGGCAGGTTTCTCATCAATCCTGTTTAGCTGATCTGCTGATCACAATCTGCTCTAGACTTATTCTGACATAAATAGTGCATTTTTATTTAGCAAAGATTCCCCCATTCTTTATGTATATTCATTTCCTGAATATTTTTATGACTATCTCTAGCTCCTACTACAGCTCTTTGAATATCCATGATCTATGCACAAAGTCTATGTGTGTTTTCGGTCAGTTTTTTTCATAATTACACTTTGATGACTTGGGTCAGGTTGCACAGTCTGGTGAGGAACCATATCTGTATGTAACAAATGCAAGAAGTCATCTGTACAAGGGAGCTGGCATACCATTTGGGGTAAGTTCACAGTATTTTGGTGATATTTCAACTTAGGCGCTGAAGATCTGGCCAAAGAAACTGTAGCTAGTAATGCAAGAAATGATGAGAGCACAAGTACTGAATCTTTCCTAGGCAATAGCTCATGATAGCCAATGAATAGTTACTGTAAATCTGTCTTTTCAGAAATGTATCCCATTGCATTTGTAGCAAGACTTGCTTTCAATCAGAAGTGAGAGAACATTTAAATTAGCAATGAGAATTAGCCTGAATAACAAGTTAATTATTTACTATATTTGTATTTTGTTAAGCTTATTAGTATCACTGCCTGGTTCTATTGGTGAATCCTTTTCTATGTTTTCTGCATGAAAGCCCAACTGTGGAGCATTTCTAAAAAGTAACAATTGTGATTTTATAATGAACCACAAGAGGGGGGAGAATGAACATAAATGAAAGGCCTTGATTTCAGTGAACAGTTGTTGCATTTAGGATAAGGTCGTATCAATGCCAAAGCTAACTGTCCTGACCAGGTGTTGTCTGCAAACTGCAGTTTCGGTTAGTGGGGAGTTGCTGTTCCTGTGATTCTTTTTTATTTTATTATTATTTTTTTCTTCCAGGCCTGCAGGTCTATCACTGAACTTAACTCAGTTTGGACAAACCACACAATTACAATATATAATGGTGAATGTTTTTATCCCTTTCCTTATTGCTGTGATCAAACAGATAAATGCTGTTGAAATGGCAAAAATAGAGATCTTCCTGAATAATCATTTCTAAAACCTCCAACCCTGCCTTTTAATCCCCCCCACTTCAATTATATAAAAGAAAAATTCTGTCTCAAATAGTTAAAGAACTTTTCCCTGCTACATAAATGCTACACACATTTTTTGTGTCAATATGGAAAGTAAATCATTATCATTAATACAGGATGTCTTAGGACTGATGTAATTCCAGAAGTGTTTTCAAGCTACTTTTTGAAGAAACCTTGTAGTGCTGGACTCCTCATGCCCCAAAGAAGCTCTGCTTCATGAGAATGATGGGCAGTCCTAAAGATGATCTCTGGTGAGCTCAGAGCACAGGCCACACAGCTGGATTGACCTGTGGGACAGAAGATACCAGCAATTTGCTTCCTAAACCCAGGACTCTGTGTGCTTAGTGTGCTCTAGCTGAAGGGCAAGGGAAGAAAACCTTTCTAGAAGCTACCCACACCACTCACTGCTTCCTTCTTTTTCAAAGTGAATACAAGGAACAGACTTGTGTTCTCCATCCCTCCTGGATTAGGTTGTCAGCCTCTTGAGAGAGGGATGGAGAGAGAATTCCTGTTGCTTCCCCCAGGTTAAGGAGGAAGCAAAGCAACAGTAAACTCGGAGCAGTATTTCAGCAGGTGGTTGCAGCATCACAAAAACTGGCGGCATAGGCAACATACCTATTCAGTTTATCCCTACATGTAATTGTAAGTAGTCCAGTGGAATATGCCTCATAGAGAATACCATGTAATGTTATTAGGCAAAATTACAATGTTCTTAATTTCATGCTCAGAAACTGAATGGTGCTGAAAGGAGCTCACAGAAAGAAATTAAGATAGTTACACTAGAAGAAGACAGAATGTTGATTACCAGCAGCGAGGTATCCACATTTGACTAATGGCACAGTTATTGTATGCATAAGCCTTAATGGTGTTTAAGTGGTTGCTAGAATGAATGCAATTAATGTAATTTATTTGTCAGCATCCAAACACTATTACACTCAGAATAGGATGGGAGGTCCCTTGCCTAGCATGTAACCTTAACAATTTTTCTCAGTATATTTTTTTACTCAAGTTCTCATTAATCTTCAAACAGTCAAAAACAGTGGATCTAAATTTTTCCCCCTCATTTTTAAACAGGATATCATCCACAGCAGCTCCACTGATATAAAATGATTTTCTTCTTGCTTTGCATCGTGTAGTTTGGAGGAATGCTTCAGGATGACCTAGTCTTGCTTGCCACTTGAAGACTATAAACAACCTTGCATCTATCGTGTATGTGCTGAATGAGTATATATTTGAGAGAGAGATCTTCCCAGTTTGACTGCAAATCGCCAAATGCCATAAATTAACAGTGAATTGATTGCCTTCTTATACTGCTGCAGTGGTTAATGACCTTCATGCTTAAAAAAGGAAAAAGACTATTTCTAATGTGACTTCCTATAACTTGAGCTTTCAGCTGAAATTAATCCTCAGCTATGGAATCTTGTAGTGCTACATCAAAGAACCTTGTATTAACACGGGCTTTTCCTTCACCTATGTAAGTACGAATCGGTTGCGATCAAGACATTCGAATTAGACAAGTAGAATTTGTGATAATTCACATCGTGTGGCTGTTCCTCTTGGTCTTACATCTTTATATCTTATTTCTAATCCTTCCTTATGGGATTTTGGGATGGGAGTGGTTTTTTTTTCCTTTTTGAGGTGTAAAGACCTCATTAATGATATATATGCAGCTAACACTACCTTAATGCTTTCTGTGTGATATTTCCTTGCTTACATATGTAATCATGGGCTTTAGAATCCTATTCATGATTATTCCTTTACATGATATAACTCCAGATATCTAAGAGCAACTTGCAACTCCCATTCTGAAATGTGTGATTAGGCATGGTCTGAAAACCTTGTCTCGTTAAAATCAATTGAACACAGCACTTACCTTTTTGAGATTAGGAATAACTGTGCGTGTGGTTCACGTGAGCTTGGTTTACCATGTGCTCCAGACTGTTCTATGTAAATAACCATGTCTCTACTTAGCCGCCCCCTAAATTCACTTACGCGTGAACACTACTAGCTTTGGTGTTACATTTCTAGCATATTTGTTATTCTGGAACAAATGAAAACTGATGAATATGTTAGGGTTACAGCAAAGCTTTATCAACATGCATTTTCTTTTTCAGTGCCGTAAGTGTTAATAGGCTTAAGTTACCCACCCTGTCTGCACTGAGGACTGACGTTGCTGTGCTGTGCTTAGACATGGTTGCTTTTTCGTCTGGATTCAGATCAATTACCTCACTGTGAAGCCACCAACAAAAGTGACTGTGATTGGGTGATGTAGCAAAGGTCGACAAAAGTAGCAGCGGTCAAAACCATCAAATTAATTATTGTTCCTTAATCGTTTCTTGTTGTAGCTGGAGAGCTCTTCTAAATCAAATGGCCAAAAACTTGGGATTGGTGTGTGGAGTAGGAGACATCTATGTGATGAGGGCTTATGAACTTCTCAAAAGTTTTTTACCACTTTGCAAAATCATTTTAACTGGAAGCCCCTTCCTAGATACCTAAATGCACAGTTAAGTTTTAAAGAGTTCAGAAGAGATGAATCAGTGCAGGTCCATTGTAAACAGTAGAGCTATACAAACTTACACAACTACTATTTATTTATTCCCACATATTTCCTGCCTTACCTGACTGGCTTGAGGGCAGTGTTGTATTTATATGTAGGGTATCTGAAAATAACATAAAAATATTTCTCTTTGCATAAAATTACTAATAGAAGGCTTTCATTCTTTCTTTTTTTTTTCTTTATTTCTTATTTCTATTCTTTTCTTTATTCTCTGTCAGAGTTTAGTTAGCAAAATGTACACAATAAGAAGCATAGTTTACAGTGGAGATCCTTGTAATAAAACAATAAATGGAAAAAATAGGAGCCTTGTGGAGCAATGAAAGAATGGAATTTATTTCTAATTCAGAAAAGAGTAAATTGCTAATGATTTTTATCCAACAGCTGTATTTGCAGGAATGGGTTGTAATGCCTATATTGCTTCTGAGTTACTCGCTGCAACTCGGGATCCTTTAGTTGCTCATAGTTTTCATTTGGCTAATTCCCCTCAAACATGACTTGACAGAGCATAGAGGTAGAGTTTTACTGTGCATATCCCAGCTATCTATAAGATGATAAACACGTGGTGCTTGAGGTGTTACCTCTAAGAATCACAACTAGAAAACCACAAGTAGCTCTTTCATTTTTCCCTTGCAAGAGCTATAAAATCTAAGGTAAACCCTCCTACCAAATTGCTTTAATGGGAACGTCACTTTCCTGTTCACTAATTTTACTCCAGTTAATTAAAAGCAGCACTCCTGTCCTTAACTGTGGTTTCTAAGGTATTCACGGGAGGGCATATGTCCAGTGGGAAGTCATGAGTGAGACTGAACTGGAGACCCTTGGTGGATTCCTACCCCATGGTTTCTGCAGGGCTTTGAGCTCCAGATTCTGGAGTGAGCAGGCCATGTGGGATCTAAAACTGGAATGAGGATGAGTATTCTGTCCTGATTACTTTGTTTATTTGTTTCAGGAAGGCACAATCATTTTGATACCTCTGGGAGGTCAAGGAGTTGAATATTTAAATCCTTGGAGTTTGGGGAATAATATTCCTGTCTGAAAACGGTCTTCAGGCATTTTGCATTTTTGCTTTACAGTTGAGTTTTCTGGGCTTTCTAATGTGGTCCTCTGAGTGCTGGAAAGTAACAGAAACAAAAACGTGTTTAATACCTGGCCTGGTGTCTTGGCAGCAAAGCTTAGTGCTCCAGTGTGGGGAGTAGCAGATTCAAGACCAACCCCAGGAGTCTTACTACTTGGACTGGCAGAGGACTAGCGTCATGCACAGACAGTGAGCTCATTCTGCAGGTGGAGTGTTCAGCTGCATTGATCTTGTGGCAAATGCAGCCTGTTAAGGTTTTGGAGAAACACTGGCTCTGATCTAAAAGGAAATTGTGCTGCCTTTCCCCATCTTTCCACTAGTTTAGCTTGCAAGCTCTAATAACATTAAAATTTACTTTAAACAAGAAGGCTGACACAGCTACACAGATACAAAGTAATTTCCTAGAAATGGTAAATACAATAAGCAAAACTCTCTAATCTCTCATTAGGTAATTCTATTTTCATGGGGTCAGCCAACCTCTCTAGCTGGCTGAGGTCAATTTTAAAATATGAGCATTATATACATTAGGCATCTGTTAATGAAGCATAAATTTCATTAGCAATCTGCGTGCCAAAATCAGCTCATATGGGTACATGGTTTGCGTCCACAGGGGTGTCTTCTGGGTCTGTTTTGTAGCTGAAACAGCAACCTTGTGTAGATGCAGTGAATGGAATACGATAAGGAAATAGCAACAACACAAGCATCTTAGAGTTAAGTGTAAAACCTCTAATTATAGCTTGATGAAACTGAAAATTCAGAGGGTTGTAGTATGAAAGAAAATAAAGAATTAGGAAAAGATTCAGAGGATTGTAATATGAAAGAAAATAAAGAATTAGGAAAAGATGTCATGTTACCAGAGCCAAAAATATCTGGTCAGTGCCAATAATGAATTCCCTGAACAAAAGATGAAATAGAAGCAGATAAATATGAAGGAAAACCTCCACTTTAGAGCCTCTCCTTCTGGGCTAGGGGAGACTGAGTGAGCTTCCCTTTGAAAATTCCTCCCTGCTTGGCTCAGATCCATCCCAGGGGCCCCAGCAGAGCAGCCACCTTCCTTCACAGCTAAGCAGCAGCCAGAGTGCTTCTTGCTACTCCTGTCAGCCCAGAATGTCATGTAGGAATTTTTCTCAATCATGGCAAGTTTGGAAATGCGAGCAGGTTCAGCAAGGCTAGTGCAAAACCGTTCCTTTGCCTGAATATAAACAAAATACTAGGTTGTTTTGGAAATGAAGAGGGGCTCTGTGTTCCTTTTCACCAGTGTGCTGGAATATTGCTTTGGTGCATCAAACTCTGCAAGGTCAGAGCACAGCAACAGTTGGGGCCATTTTTCATTGCCCAATAAAGCAACAGTAGTAGTTCAGAGCACTGATACAAAAAATAATAGGAAATAAATTCTTAGGAGTTCAGAAGAAGACCTCTCTCACAAGCACAGGATTTTTGTATGCTTTGGCAGTGAACAATAACGTTTTAGAAAGAGCAGATTTTACCAGTAGTACACTGGAGCAACACTAGAGGCTCCAAGTTATGTTAAGCCAATTGTAAGTTTGACGGCAGAAATATAACTCTCCTTCTGAACAAATGATCTGAAGAATATGTGAAGATCTATATGTGCTGTTCTTTTAGTTGCAATTCAGAATTTTCATGCTAAGTGAAGGTGAGATTTTAATAGAAAGTAGCATGAGGATAGCATGAGCAAATTATTGGAAAAAGGAGTACACAAAAAACTGTTCTGAAAGAGATTGAATCCCAGGGAGACGCAATGATAAGCTAGTGTGTGAGGGAAAAAATACATTTCCTAATTCTTCTTACCTCCTTCTTTGAAGAGAAGATGGGGAAGAAGTACAAGCAAGTTAATCCTTCTTTCACCTGGCTGTCCAAACTTAAGGAGTATGGAACTAAATAAATAAGGATATGGAGAAGGGAAAGATATTTCTATTTGTGTGGGTAGAAAAAAAAGGAAGAACCTCATCACCATCTAATTCAAACTACCGAGTAACCTGAGATATCAATAGATGCACTTCAGAATTTTATTCTATTAATGAATGAACCTTTCAGGAAGGAATGGAAATGCTGAATGTAATAACCTGTTAAAAAGAAGTTACTTCTTATACTCCCTCTTCCTCACGCACAAAAATGGCTTGCTTTTTCAAAATAAGGCCTTATACTAACCCAAGAGTATAAAATCAGACATCAAGGGGCAGACTTCAGTGGTGCTGTTAGTTGAAATAATGAGTGGTGTCTTAGAGGTGATTTTTAAAGTGTTACGTAGGTATCCAGCACAAGAACTTCGTGTAGATTTTGTTGACATCCTTTTCTTGCTCTCTTAGAATATATTTATCATGTTAATAAAGAGCAGGAATGATAAGCTCATTCTTTGGTGAAATCCACCTCTACCACAGTCAGGGATCATTAAATATCCACTTTTTCAGATTTTAATTGTGCCACATGCTGTCACTAGTGATGCCAATTTGTTCACATGACAAAAATTAGAAGGTATGAGGAACAGGGCAGTGCCGTGTAACAGCCATGTGCCACGTGGGTATTGAAGACAGTTTGGCATGCGTTTGTTTGCTTTTACATATATACTTTTTGCATTAAGCATCCAGTGGCAAGGTTCTCAGTTGTGCTGTTGTACATGGCAATCTATTGTTAATTCTGTGAGTACTTCTGAGTTTCTTGTGTAGTTCAAGTCCAGGCAGTCAGAGTTTAGCTTGGGGTAGAGTCTGTCTATTGCAACTAAAAGTGGTCAACTCTTGCACAAAATAGCTTAGTAAGAGATGATAATGAAGAACAAAGTTCTGGTGATGAAGAAATGGTGGATTAATAGATTACATAATTTGAGTATAACACAGGAAGTTTTTGAGATGGAAAGCTGTGTATCAAAAATGCATATGAAGGCATAGTTCTTAAAAGCAGTTAATTTTCATGTAAAATGATAGCTCATCATGAGTGAAAAACAAGACTCCAAAGTGTTCTCTTTGTGCATCTGTACAGTAATGTAACACCTAGTGAGGTCTGCTGGGCTGCTGCCTTTCCCACTGACTCCAGTGGGTTTGGGGGCAGACTGGCAATTGCCCCTTGGAGTAAATGTAACAATGAACCTCCAGAGAGGCTGATTGTTTCCGTGCTGCTGCAGGTAACAGTGGTACAGTCTAAGGTCCACCAGGCTTTTTATATGTATTAGTTGAAAAGAAGCAGATTGCCTGTGCAAAAGAAAGCAGTGGGACAACTTAGGTTTTAAGTGCTGTTTGCTTCCAGGTTAAACAGCACTGATGATTCACCTTTTGAAAATACCTCAGCGCTGTTGAAATTAGCTCAAACACTATCATGAATTTATTGGGGAAAGACATCAGTGACTTTTCTGCCCCTTTATCCGTGTAGCTGTGGGAAATGTAATGCAGCTGAATGTGCTGGCTTTTGTAAGAGATGTAAAGCAGAGTTTGTGATCATTTATGGTCATTATGGATCACTTCTTTTTTTTCTTTTTTCATGAATAGAGGTGTTGGTGAAGGTGTTCTGGCCTGATTCCAGCTCTGGTAATGGGATTTTTTTTTAACCTACACACATTCCTTCAGCAGTTTCATTTGGCTGTGTGTGTTGGGCCCAGTTCAGCAGTGCCTCTTGTCCCCTTCTCTTAGCTAGACCAGTACCAACAGGCTCTAGGGCCCTAAACCCTCCTTTCCTCTCTCTGCGAGCCTGTTGTCCCAAGGACATCACTAATGCTGCACCAGATGTTGTGCTTTCAGGGGTGCCTCTGTAATGTCCCTGCACAGCAGGTGGCAAGGGGACATCTCTGGATGGGAGTACTCAGTAAGGACCCAAAAGTGAATGGACTGGAAGTTAGAGAGGGAAAGGAGTAGAAATGGGGGCCGAGTCCTGCTCGTGATATGGTGGTTTTGAGCCCAGTAATGGCACACGGGCACGGTGTCAAGTCAGTGTGTGGTAGGAGGTGGTGTAACCTGCTGTGTGCCATGCAGTTCAGTTCACAGTGATGGCTCGTTTCAGCCATACATAAAGCTAATTCTGTCTGTGTGTGTAACGTGGTAAAGCACTTCCAGGATTTGTCAGAAAGAGAGGTGGTGAGTATGTGGAAGAAACAAGCAGTTATACCTGTGAGAAAAAAAGAAAATTGAAGTTGGGATAAGGAGCAGAATCAAAATAATGTGTCCTTTGCTCTGACAGATAGGAGGACAAAATGGAAAACAAGGTTCCTGTCTTTCTGCTGCTGTGCCTCACTGAAACCCCAACGGATGACAGATGAAGGTCAGATGCAGTACAAACCTCTATTTTTTTTGTCTAGATTTTTAATAGCTTCTGAAGTACTGTCTGCCACTTGTCTTAGCCCTTCTGCCCTATGTTATCTAGGAGCTCTTCAGCCAGACATGAGATACCCTGAGGTGTTTGAACAGCCTTGGGGTGAATGAGGTTTGATGAACTACTAGAAATCAGTTTTCTTGGTCTCTCCAGAGATCAGAAGGAGCTAATACAGGGCCAAGGAACAAGATCAGAGATTTCCTCACAGACATTCCCTGTATTATATAACTGCAGGCATGCTGTAGTTTGAAATCCACGGACAAACCCTGGTCTTTTTACACCAGAACAAGAATAAG
>JAUBNY010000383.1:3522053-3562248 GCA_032275445.1 Crypturellus soui | reverse complement strand
CTGTGTTGTGTGGCTTAGGCACAGCAACATTTTAAGTAGAGCTCCATTACCTTCTGTAGGACATGAGAAGCAGTATTGTGGGAGCCAGGTAATTTTTTTATTGTGTTGTTGGGTGATCTGGCTCTCACTAGTTCTCTCACAAATGAGTCAAACCTTAGTTACACTGCAACCCTGTCTGTGCTTGAAAGCTGGTGGTGGTGGTGGTGCTGTCTACAACACCAGTGGAACATTGCTAATCTGGCCACAGCTGTACGGGCAAAACTAACTCCCAAGAGAGAAATCAGCTATTCTGGCAAAAGCTCAATTTTGCCAGTAAAACCATATCTACGCAAGGGCCTTTTGCCAGCACAGCTGTGTTGGTTACAAATCCCATGTCCTCGTACCCCTGACTTTCTGCTAGCAAAAGTTTCGTGTAAAATTCGCCTCAGAAAGAAAATAATAGAGATTCACTTGTATTTGTTCAAAGCTACTTGTTCTAATATAGAAAGTAAGGGTAAATCTCCATAACGTTATAGCTCATTCAGGCTCTAAATAGAGCTTTTCTCGCTTGCATTTCTTAAACGTTGATTTTTATTTTGTGTTGAGCACTTTAGTACCAAATTATCAAAAATGCAATCTGGTAACCTGAGCCACATTACAGCTTCAATACAGCACTGCCTCATTCTGTGCTAAACCGCAGCTCTTTGATGAAAAACCATGATAAAGAGCTACATTGTACAAAACACAGTACAACCAGCTGCAAATATTCCAGGGCCATCCAGTAGTAAATAGCATGAAGTATAGAATGCATGGAGGCTAATGCTCTCATTCATTCCTGTTCTTTTTTTTTTTTTTTAAAGTAGAAATCAGATAAAGAGAACCATGTAAAATCTGTCCACCATCAGCTGAAAACATCAAGAAAACGGAGTGATTTCATCACTTATCTGCTAGTGAGAACACAGTGCAAATATAGATGTACTTTCAAAGCTCTTCATTAGATTTAAGAGTGAACTAAAGCTCTAGATCCTTCTGCTCCTGCATGCTCTGAAAAATTACAATTTGACCTTGCTTTTGTGAGCCAAACAAGAAGCATTGTGGTCAAGTCAAAGATGTTACCACTTTGATTAAGCAAGAAACCTTAAAAGGGGTTATACTTTTCATATCACTGTGATATGTTAGTTAAAGATAGATTGTTCTAAAAAAAAGTATACATAAAGGAATTACAGGAATTATACTTGTAAACATAAAGGCAAATTCGAAGAGGCCTGTAGAAACAGATGTTGTTGGTGTATGGCACACATCTGCCTGCTCTCATTTGTTGAAGAATCCAGTGCAGGCTCCTGTTTCAAATGGTTACAGGAAAACAATGAAGTTTTCAAAAGTGTGCAAACGTGCACAAACATCACCAGAAGAGACAGTTCTGGTAGCTAAGCACTAATGGCTTAGTAGCCATGAACTACATGGATAGTAACAGGAAAAGGAAAGGTAAAAGCAAGCATTCCAGGAGCAGAGACACCATTGCAGAAGGTTTTGTTTGGAATTGTGTTTTGTGCGTGGTAGTGTAATGTGTAGCGGGGGATCTCCTGTTGTCTTTCTCCTGTGGTTCTCATCCTGGCTTTCAAAAGGGGCCTTTTAAAAAGTCTTATGGTCTCCCCAGTATAAACTTTCCTGGGGCCAGTTAGCAGTTATTCCTGCCACTGACTGCTTGTTTTTACTAAACATGGTACCTTTGATACTGGTTCTAGTTGCCGATATAGATGATATAGGAAGCTTTAGGGAAAAACAGATGGACAGGCTTAAAAGCAACAGTTGTGCATCTTGAGGCAGTAGAGGAAAGATCTAGGGCTTTTTTTTTGATGATAATTCAATATATAACATGTCCTTTTCCAAAGTGTTACCTGGGTCTAATATGACAGTTGTAGGAAAACTCTGTCTTGCCAGGCATATCCTGAAGTGGTGCCAGAGGCTGCCTTGCACATGGCGTGTTAGGAGTTATTCATAACTCAGTGTGGGTACCTACTAGCACAGGAATCTGCAGAGTGATTTTTGAAACCCACACAGAATCTTCAGAAGACAGTTATATTTGATGTTGGCTTTTTCATGCTATAGAGACTATGCATAAGAAATCACAGCATGCATAAATAGTGCCAGAACTTGAGATTCCAGCCGTTTTCCCAAGGAGACATTTCCCACATCTTTTATTCTGAGGAGGAGAGAGAAGTGGGGGGGTGTCGCACTGCATTGCAGCCGGGACGCAAGTACCATGTTCACTGCAGCTCATGCAGACACGGTGAAGTTGCACTTGTGTGGCGGTACTTCTGCGAGTGAGTACCTGTGATACTTTAAGTATGGCAGTAGCATCAAAGCATTAAAATATTATGCATGATCACAGTTTGTTAGGAAGCAAGCGTAAATTCATGTGGTTTGGTTTTAGTGCATGCTGATTTTGTTTTGTTTTCTTCAAACTGTTAATATAGCCTAGACCTAAGTTTGTGGCTTGGCGGAAAAAAACAGTACCTCAGCTGAAGCTCCATGAAAGGCCTTGGATGGTGCGAGGAACTGTAATGAAGATTTGGTTTTCATTAAGTAAGAGCAGATTTATGAGTAGATGCCATAACTAAAAGGTTTACATTATTTTATCCCTCATGTATGAATGTTTCACAGGAAAGTTTCCCCTGGGGACTGCGAGGGGTTGGTGCCCTTGGCTGCAGAGCGGAGGCTGCTCTTAGGGGCAAGGTCTCTGATGCAGCATAGGCATACCACAAAAGTCTTGGTCTAGAAAAGGTGAGAAAGAGTATGTCATCCAGTATGCCAGTATTCCTGTCATGAGGACCCCCGTGGTTCTGGTTAGGGGAATATGCATTTTTTTAAATTAAAGTATATGTTTCATATGTAAAAGTGCTGGAGAAAATGGTGTAAATGGTGTTTTCTTCAAGTATCAATCTTGGTGATTTTTTTTCTGAAAAAGTTGAACTTGTGAATCTTTTTTTAAAACTGGATGTTCCTTTTATCTGAACTCTCACTTCCTGAAGAGAACTGTTACCTGAGACTTTCTGAAGTCGCAGGTCAACAGCTTTCTTTCCCTGGTGATAAAATAGCCTGTTCGTGAAAGTCTGGGTCTGCAGGGGACCTTCTTAGTCACAGAATACTTCAGGCCTCTCACAGTATTAAGTAAATGAGGAATCTGTCTGATTTTTTCTATACAGAGAAACATCCCATGTGCCTGTTGTACTGCTTGTCAGTGAAATGGGGGGTCAAACAGTTACTCCTTCCTGTACTGTTTTGTGTCACTGCCCAGGAGATAGGCCAGAGAGGCCTGGGCTCTCGCATTCCAGCAGAAGAGCAGCCCTGCTCTGTGGCAGGGAGGGGGCTTGATCGCTCTGTCTCTTGTGGAAGGTCCATTGAACTGACCTCTCAGTTAAAAAGTAGATAGTGTTTTGACAGTGTTTCCAGATTACACTGAAAATGTAAAATTTGCAGACAATCTTCAGGATAAATAACTTCCTTTCTGCGAGTGGTTTGGTGCTGGCTGCGCAGATGGGGAGCGATGGGAGTTGGTGTCAAGCAAAGGTCAAGCAGCTGGTTATCCCTTTGGTCGCCTGCGGGCAGAGCACCCCTTGGAGTTGGCCTTTTTGTTGCAGCTACCAAGCGTGCAGCCAGATGTGACATCAGGAATGTGGCAATCATCTGTGCGCTTCCTGCCATGTTTTCCTACCTTAGGAAGGATGGTTGTGGCCTAGAGAAAGTCCTTAATGTCAGCTCAGGCCATGTTACAGCTTTTAGTGCTTGACACGCTCACTGCTTTGGGGCTAGGCTGCAGAACTGATTAACTGTGTGGGCACTGGTGTCAGAGGGGGGAAACTTGATGGAGAAAACCCAGCAATGGGACCCATTGCTGTCTGCGGTGCAGTATGCCGTTACGCCTGTGAATGACTGGTCTCTTTATATATTTTTGGTTTACCCTAGTTAGATTTCTAGCTCACCAGTCTTTTGCTCAAGCTGGTTCATTTCTGTGTGGTCGAAACTGAACTCTGGGAGGCCATACCAGGAGCTGGGGCACAGACAGTGCGCCAGGCCCTTCTCTTATCGGTCCAGTCCTTTGCTAAGTGCAAGGAGAGCTTCCTGGTGCTAATGGCTGTGAAAAGCTAACCCAAGTGCAGCATGTTTTGTGGATGGACTCTGAAATGTCCAGTGAATGCTTCCGGAAAGACATTTTCTGTGCCAGCCCAATTCTTTTCTTTTTTAATTCTATTTATGCTCTGGCTTCCAACCTTTTCATCTTGAAAGGCAAAGATGCTGCTTCAAAACCTTTGGGGTCTTGGAGTCAATAAATGGGAAGATGCTTTGCTTTGTTCTTCAGCAGAAGGAATCTCTTCGAAGAGGGCAGAAGCCACCTGTATGGCTGCAGGGACATGGAAAGAAGAGATGGGCCCTATTTTGTGTCATCTCTGATTCAGGCTTTGGCTCTCAAAAGTAGCAGTGTGGGAGAAGGAACTGTGAAACGGCAAAACAATCAAAATTATTGGCATTTGGTCAGTGGTCTTTGGGGGCCTCAGTCTAGGTGGTGTGAGCCTAAAGGCTGCTTAGACTGAGTGGGTGCACAGATACGAGATGAGGTGTTGGTTCTTCATCCTTTCTGAGGCTATCCTGCGTGGAAGCTACTTTTTTGTTGTGCGCATTCCTGACCTCTCACAGACTCAGCAGGTTGGAAATCATTCTCGGTGGGGAAGCAGGCCCTGGATCCAGTGCTTCTCCTTCCTCCACACGAGCGAGGCCGTCAGCAAGGAGATGCCAAGGACCATGAAAATCTCAGTTAGAGAGCACAGCTGCGGTTCCTCTGTAGCTCACAGGCTGTGAATCTGTGGTGGGTAAAAGCAGCAGTGCCTCCCTCTTCCATCCTAGCAGGGAGGGAAGCGGCCTGCAGGAGCAATCCTGCAGGCTTCTCGTTTTCCTGTGGAAAAGAGAGGAGCCCCCAACAGCTGTGATTATCCCGAGCCCATGTGTAGAGGGGAACAGACAGCAGCTCGGAGGGGCACTTGTTGCTGTGCCCGGTGCACGTGTGTGGTAAAAGACGCTTGTCAGGTTTGCAGCCCTCCTACCACAGAGCAGCTCTCCGTGATGTGTAGGAATGAGAGGCTGAAGGAAGGAGGGCCTGGTCCTGTGGGAGCCTGCAGAGGAAGGTGGGTAGTGTTGAAGTGAGATGAAGCCCTGGCGAGGTAGCGTTTAGCAAAGAGAAAGGTGAGCAAATCTGGAGTATGCACAGGGTGAAGAGAAGAAGGAAAATGGGAAGCAACGTAGGTGGCAAGAAGGAAGGGCAAAAACAGGAAAAGCAACTTGCTTGGTTGTAAGAGGCTATTAAGCACAAACGGACAGATAAATTAAGTCAGTGTCAAAATGTAAAGTATGTGTTTTAGTCATCAGATGGAGCTGCCAGATATAGTCCTTTCCCCCAGCTTGCCAGGATAATGTTTTTATTCTACTGCAGCTCACCCACTAGCCTGGCTGGCAGCAGTGCTGGCCCTTTGTGACACGGCCATGTCTTTGCAAGCAACGTTAGCCTATAAAATCACAGTTGTTAAATGGGTGCAGGGAAAAGATTTGGCTCCAAAGGCAAGCTGACTGCCTCATTTAAGGGAAGTTTTATATTAGACTTTGCAAAAGAGAGAGGGAGACCTTGCAGCAGTTGCATAATTTTAAATATTAAGGGTGTGTATTTGATAAAGCCTCAAACCATATAGGAGGCTTAGTTTTTCCTCATTTACAAGATGGATTGCAGATTGGGTTATGTTGTTCAACTTTGTTCCTAATGGTTTAAAATTGAGTTTGCTTCCCAGTACATGTTTGATTTCCTACCATCTACCTTTCTGAAATATGCGCAGGGAATGCAATAGATCTTCAAACTCAGTTACAGATACTTCTTTGAAACTTTGATCTTTACAAACTTTATAAAAGTTCTGTTTCTTTACTGTGATTTTTTCACACTTTATTTTGACTTGAGAAAGCAGAATCTGTAATCAGTCACTGCTAATTTTAATTAAAGTTATTTCTCAAATTGAAGGATGATATGGAACTGACAGGATAGAAATTTATTCACCAATATAGCAATTATTGCTGTTTTGTTATAAGGACCGCACATGTGGAGCGTGCCAGGGCAGATGAAGGTGTGTCTAATACAATGTATTTTTCTTTAACACTTGTCCAAAAAATCCATTTCAGAGAAAAAAGTTCTACTTCTGTGACTTTACTGTGGTAGGATATGTCTTGTAGAACCACTGTGAAAATTATCTTGGCTATAAACAGGAGAACTAATGGTCCAAAAATATTTTCCTTCATTTACATCGGTAAGAATATTTACCTTCACACTTATCATATAGCTCTAGACAATAAATAGTAGTAGTTAAACAGATGGAATTTGTTATTATAAAAACTTTTCATGTGAAACTGAGTCCTCATCTCTACCGATAACAGGCAGAGAGATGTGGTGAGAGTCTGTGTTGCAGTTATTGTGCTGTTGTCTACAAAATTGGTGATACACCCATTTTAGTCTTTGTGTAGATCCACACATGGAAATTTTAGTGATTTTTAATAACAGAAGAGAGTTTGCACACAAACTAATCGATTCACAAATCCATCTGTTCAGACCGCTGTGTTACGCACGGTGAATCAGGGAACTCATGAAAAATGAAAAGTGGTGTTATCATATTAGAGAAGTTTGCTCTCTTTGGCAGCACATATATAATGCCCATTCCCATAATCGACTAGACTTTTCCCTGTGCTTTCAGAAGCCTGCAGGCTAAATGGAAGTGGATGCCGTGGGCATTATGGTCTTGATTATATGGTATATCCATTTTTGTATCCTGGATGCCTGACCATAGCCTCTGGGCATCTGTAACAGAGGAGCAGCCCTACTAACTCATGCATTTGTTACTAGTGTCTGTGGCTGCATTTCATAATGGTTTGAAGCTCTTCGGCTGTTAAAGCTTCTATAAGAACTGTTTTGAGCAAGTCACCCAGAATGGCTAATTTCACTCTGGCTTTTAGGTTTCACAGGTACAGTTCCTCATGAGATCCCAACTGTTCCTCCCCGAGATTGCCATGCTTCCAAAGTTCAGTTTTCATCCCTTTTCTTCTCTCTTGTTCTCCTAATAATTACTGTCCCATGGGCACCTGCAAGCTTACAGTCACTCAAAACAGTGTTTCAGTGCAAAATTCATATGATGTCAATATTTGGTCTTGTGTGGGAGATGTTAAAAGTAGAAATCTGTTTTTATAGAAGACTCTGATTTGGAGGGTAAGAGACCAGGAGTGGGGATAGGGAATTTGTATTTTTATTCATCAGTCTCCTGTGAAACCGTGTCTTGCTTTTCTCGCCACACGCAACTTCTCTTCTGAACAGGCAAGCTTCCTATTGTTGAAGCCAAAGGGGGAAGGACAAGAAGACTTCTTTTTTTCCCACTTTTTCACTTTAAAGTGCAAGTTTTTTCCCCTTTCTGTGTGAATGCAGCCAAATACCTAAACAAAAAAAAATTTTTTAAACTGGAAAGGAGACTTTTTTTTTTTTTTTCTGGAGAAGTTTGTTGATAGTGCTTGTGATAGGCAGTAACTCAAGAAGCAGCAGCAAGTGGGGCAGTGTGGGGAATGTTTGTGAGGTGGTTTCATGTCTTACCTTGGAAGTCATCTTGACTTACTGTTATCTTCTTTGCCTTGTTCTTGAAACACTTCTAGTTCCCCTCAGTCAATGCTCACTGCAGCTGCCCCAGGAGCCTGGTGCCTGCGCCGTATCTGCCCCAGCGTGCCTGCAGCACACGGCTTTTCTGGTGCTGCTGACTGAGCCAGAACCAGAACCCTAGTCCTGCACGAGGCAGACATTCCCCTGCCTTTGGGAAAGGGCCTTGGCTCGCAATGTCTGTGGTTTCAAGAACCAGAAAAATGAAAATGTTCTTGTGAATCCCATTTTGCCGGAAGGGGATGCAATGTTTAGCTCAAGTTTGCGTAAGACGAAGCAGGAAACAGAACTCTTAGCTTTTGTGTCCCAGTCAGCGTTCTAAGCAAGGAGCCGCTTTTAAGAGGCACGTGTCCTGAATACTCTGTTATTAATAGTGGTTTACATAACAGCCTGCAGCCCCATTTCAGTATTACAGAATAGGACTCACTGTCTTTATGTGAAAATGACCTGGATTTATGAGAGCAGTAGTGAAACACTGTTGTAGTGAAGGGCTTTGAAGAGCGGGGGGAAGGGAACGTGAAACTAAAAATACGAAATATGTACTGTACATAATTCTAACAATGTTATCTGAAAGACAGTAAAAATAGACTCAATTAGATATTGTCAGAGCTTTTTTCTCCATGCAGCTGCCTAACCAAATATGACAATTTTTCAACAATATAAAAGTTCTAACACAATGCATGATACATTGTACTGAATTCATTAACACTTTGCTACCTTAAACATCGTTGTAAAGAAGAAAAATAATGTAAGAGAAGCTTGTCATTTGTGTTGTTGTTCCTTTTGTTTCGGTGACATGTTTGGAATTGCATGCCTGCGAGAGTTTTGTGATCTAAATTTAATGATCCTAACAGGGATTTAGTAAGATATTGTTCTTTTCTCTTGCAGACATCCCTAGGCTGAGTGCTACATGAAAAATGTGACTCAATTATACAAAAAAAAATGTAATTTATCTTTAAAAATAAAAAGCCTTTTCATTCATTATTCCCACAAGGAAGTAGCCTTAGTGTAAAGCTTTAGCTCTGCTTTGCAGCAATATAATTTCTATAGAATGAGAATTTGCATACAGTATACAGAGTAGCTGTATGCACATGTGTACCCCACCCCCTGCACACATTTTCATGAATAAAGACATTATGATGATAGCTAATATATTTGGTTTGATTTGGCATTGATATCTGCAGGTGTCTACTCCCATTGCAGTGTTGTCAAAATGTATAGAATTAGTGCAGAGAACAGTGGGTCACAGTGCAGAAAGAGTATTAAAATACTCTTTAGCTATATTAAGGTGCATTACATTAAAATTCTGATCTTTGTTTTACAAACCATCTTTTTTTCCTGCCACACTTTCCAGATTAATATCTTCAAGATAAACACACTATTATTCGGAGAGTCTTTAGATTTAAAGTGGGAATAACCCATTGATCATGCAATAAATACTGCTTTGGGCACCCTCTCCGGATTAGAGTATGTTTACTCCTGGGATTAAGAGTATATTTTGTGGATATAATCTACTCTTTGTCATGTAGATACATCTTGACTTGAACCGCATAGAAGAACTGTAGAAGTAAAGACGAATTTGATGCATTTAGGAGAGGAAATAACAGGGTAAAAGCCTGGAAAACTGTATCAATTACAGGGCAATATAATAAATTTATAAATTTTATCTTTTGTCTGAACTTAATGCAGTGAATAGTTACAGCAAATTTCCCAGGAGTATCCTAGTCAAGTGTTGGCAACATTTAACCAAGGCTCTTCTGCTGCCCTCTTTTACCTTTAGCACTTGGAATCAGGAAGCATCTGTCCTGTATGTTCAAAATTAAGTAGGATTTGCTGGAGGATGGAAACGAGTTTTGGGGAGGTTAGACTACAGCGCTTTTGGACTACACTCCCAACAAGGTATTCACTATTGCATAGATCCAGTTTTCCTGTTCTTGCCCATCTGAAGAGAACGTTCATGATCTTCAAGTGACAGAAACATGGGGTGTCAGTTTGACTTAAGTTCACCCTGGCATGTCTGTGCAGGGTACGGTGGACTTACTGTTATCTCTGCTTTTCGTAAAGTGGACTTCGGACTCTTCCTTCCTCTTTCACATACTGGTCGCATTTCATGTGAATGGAGTAAAGGAAGGTTACAGGGATAAAAACTACACCAGGGGACAAATTTCCTTAGGAATCTATTTTTGATATTTACATTGAAGAGCTGCTAACTTTTCAGGTCTAATAGGGGCCTATTTCAACTTTTTAGAGAAGATCCCTTATGTATAAAATTGTAAAGTTACTGGGCAAGTGCATGTCAAACTCAGGAAGGATGCATCAGAACCAGAGCATTTTAAATATGTAGTACCCTGCTGTGACATTTTCTCTGACTGCAGAAGGGTTTCATCTTATATTAATTGTGGAACCTTGTTCAGATTAAGTTGTCTTCCACCTGGCACACATGTTTATACTTTGTAACCTTGTGTATGTGTGCTGGTAAAATCTGTTCTCTTCCTATGCCATCCATCCATCCATAGGTGAATTTAAGAGCATTAAAAAATCAACCCTACCATAAAATTCCTGAAAACTTTATGGCTATTTTGTGATATATTCATCTTAATTTTTCACCAAGATGGATTTTCTTCTAGTTGTCTTCATGGTGTGACAGTGATAGGGATTCTGTGGTGTGGTGTGTCTGCCGCTGAGCCTGCTGGTGCGTCTCGTGCAGCTTTGCTGTACTCACATGCTCTGCACTAGTGCTAGTGAAGACGCTCTCTGCTTGTTTTCATAGCATGTCTATGAACTTTGAAACAGTGGAAAGATATTTTGGTCCATCGAGGGTTGGTTTTGAGTGGTGAATCAGTCCCTCATCACTGTTGCAAAAGTGTCCATTTGTCAGAGCTCTTTGAGATCTTTCCAGATGAAAGATGCTAACAGATGTAGGATAATGGGTACATGCAAGATAGTCGTCATTAATAAATATTGAAAAAAAGAAAAGAACAACCCTCTGTGAACGATGTAAAATAGCACCAATGAGTATTTAATCTGTTTTTTTAATTGAATTTTCAGCTTAAAGAGGGGAACTTTTCTTCTTGTTTGAAAAATTGAAATAGAAAAATGAATATTGAAATGTATTG
This sequence comes from Crypturellus soui, assembly GCA_032275445.1. Taxonomy (NCBI): domain Eukaryota; kingdom Metazoa; phylum Chordata; class Aves; order Tinamiformes; family Tinamidae; genus Crypturellus; species Crypturellus soui. The sequence continues at coordinate 3,551,427 of JAUBNY010000383.1, read as the reverse complement.
ACTTGGGATTTTCAATGCAGTTTAAATAACTAATTAAGAAAAAGTTGCAAGGAGGAAAAACATTAAAATATGCAATAATTTATTTTTAATAAGTGTAAAACAGATTATTTTAATTACCACATTTTTAAAAATACAGGGTAAATAAAATGTCTTAAATTGGCATTCACAGAGATTTGGAATTGAAGTGTAGAGATTAAAGCCTTTTATTAGTAGATGTAGACAAATGAATAACAAACACAGAAATTAACTGAAATGATGAAACCCCTTATGCTATGTAATTTGTTCTTGGTTTCCCATTCTCATTGGCTTTTTTCACTACTTTGGTGTTCCTTTTTAAGGTAAGTTATTAGGCAGATAGTGATTTCACGGCGTCTTCTGTATCAGCATTTCTTTTATTATAGAGCTTTAAAACTGTTTTTAAACAACATAACATAACCATGGCCTTCAGAATGACAGCTGCCCGTTTGACCTCCTCACTGCGCGATGGCTTAAGGGTAGAAGTTAGTCTATAGTAATTTCTTCACACTCAATTCCTAGCCACCCAGCTCTCTGTGGTAATCTTTGTCACCAATGCTGCCAAAATCACCTAGTGCCGATCAAGCTTTGGTGAAGGCTGTGCAGGTGGCTGCATGTGGCTGTAGAATTAGTATTTTCTATTACCACATAAATTGCAAATCCAAATGCTCGCAGTTTATCCTGCAGCTTTTCCAGAGATGTTTTGGAGAGCTCTCCTGGTGACATTGTATGAACTCGCTTCTCCAAACCTCCGTGTGTCGAGGAGAGCCGTGCATTGCAACACAGAGCTGTAGCCAGTGCAAGGCAGGAGGAGAGCAGGCAGCACTGGCCCTGTCATGTCAGCTGAGGGCTAAGGCTTTCTCTGCCTATATGAGCACGTGTTTTTTGTTGACATGCTCAGAAATATCTGAGACTCCTGCGCTCTGTTCTGTGCACTTAGTGTTTACTCAGAAGCCGAATCTGACACCGAAGTGCTACATTTGACCTGGCTGTTGTGAGCCTGGGTGCTCATTGTGCGTAAATGAGTAACTGTCCTTTAGAGACCTGGCTTTAATTCAGTCTGTTAGGGCTGCTGAGCCAACAAGCACAAAGAGCTGCACGTTGGCATCATCCCAGAAAGTTAGATGTCTTGAGCCAAAAACCCCGGGAAAGCCTTTCGCCATTCCCGTCAGCCTGGCGTGCTGAAGTTCGGAGCTGGTGATCTCACCTGCAACTACGGAGCAAGGGGACGAGGAGCAGAAGTGGTGGATGCAGCTCTCTCTAGAGGACGGTGCTTATTAGGGCTTGAAGCTTCCAAGCTGCTACCAAGTGGGAAAAGATGCGATCTCTGCCACTATTATTCATTAGAAATATTTGTTCTCCACTTAGCTTACTTGCTCTGATGTATCCGATTTTCCTGCCCCTCTAAGGGGAAAAAGATGCACTGAGAAACTTCTGTCAGTGATTGAGAATAATCCTTTTGGGTTTCCCTCTCATTTTAGTACTTCAACTTCAATGGGGGGAAAAAGATCTGGGAGGTCACTGGCAGTTTTGCTATTTCAGAAGGAAATGTTAAAGATGGGAGGATTTAGCCTGGTGGCAATTGAAAGCATTCAGGCTCCGCCAGGATTTAATTCCTCATGAACTTCAACCTGGAATGAATACAACATGCGTGCTACTGTTCCTCTATAATTTAGCATCCCTTTTTCCTGTTTTTGATTTTTTTTCCCACTCATTCCTATTAAACTCAGCTGAATGTTTTACCCTTTATAACTAGTATTCCTTCAAGGGAGAGACTCTCACTGTTTTTACAGGCCTCTTAAGACTATAGCTAAAAGGTACGGGAGATTTGCCTTCACTTGCCTTAGTAATGTTGCTGTTTTTGGATCCAAGGGCCTCCAGTTCAACTCCCCCAGTAGACTTAGATTCCGCACCAAGTAAAAAGGCACTTCTCAGATTAAAGAAACTGATTGAATGCCACTGTGTAGACCACTAATGTGCTACGAGGGTACTCAGTACTTTAGCAGAGATTGTGGTGTGCTGCTAGGGGACTTCGCAGGCACTGTTACTTAGAAATTACATGGTGCTACACCAGCTCTGGGACTTGTAGATTTGCATTCACTCTGCAGCTTCATTAACAATTTTAACTGGGACATATTTAGACTACTCAAGCTGCTTCTATAGGGTTGATTATTTTGTCTTGTCCTTAGAAAACAGCTTATACTTGTCAAAGTAACATATAAATTGTACTATTATATTTAGTGCTGCAAGCTTTGCTGTTGCTTTTAGTTTTCTTTTCCTTTTAGAGATGTGGAATTTTTGACAAATAATGCTTTCGGAGTTGAGATTTTACCACCTCAGGAATGTGTTCTATGCCTTTTCCATTCTCCCACTGAATTCTCTGTCATTAACATGGTTATTGCCTGGAAAAATAAAATAAAAAGCAAGGAAGGGTGTTTTGGTGAGTAAGGCAAGATGATTCAGACTTGATATTTGATCCAGTGAAAATGATTGAATCCCTGTGTCCCTACATTGTGATTTTAAAGTATATGCAGTAACTTCTCACCTGTGGAGAGCTTTGTATGGCTTAATTTGTTGAAGGGTGTTGAATCTCTCCTGGGAAAGCTTTTCTAGAGATGAAGTTGTCATTCTCATAACCTCAGGTGTTCTGTGTTTGCCTGACTGTGAAATCCTCCGCAGAATCCGTTTTCTTGTGTGGACGTCTGCTTTAACTTTCAGTGCTCAACTGTGCAAAAAGACTTCCTTTCATAGCACTCAAACATGCCAAACAGTGTCTCTAAGAACAGACTGTTTTGCTTTCATTTGACCTGCACTGTTGAGTTTCAAAGCTAAGGATCACAGCTTTTGTCAGGAAGACACATATAACAGTATTGATACTTAACGGCAGGAATATGTGTAACCCAACTCATATTTGTCTTACTGTTGTTGTCTTATCCTTAGGGACAGGAGTATCCAGTATTACAAGCTGTGGCTACCTAGATCATTCCCCACAGAAGTACATGGAAAGAATGGAAGTATATAGGCAAGGCATAAATTTAAGTAAAACTAGATAACACAGGTCAAAGTAAGCTTCATGTATTGTTGCTTACTTTATTTACCTTAGAAAGGTGTATTTTACTTGAAAATAAATGAGGCCACCATAGAACTTCAGTTGATGGTGCGCGAGACTTGATTTTCCCCTCTCTGGTTTGTGGAGTTCACTGGCGCTATATGGTTGTGCCACTAGTAATCCATAAGGTCCTAGGAAGTGATAAGTTCAGTACATTCAGGACCCTGCAAAGCCTCTCACAAGCAAGCTGTGCTTCAAAGAGCACACTTCACCAGTTCATCTTTTTTTCCAGTTGTATGTGTACATTGAAACAAAAAAAGGAGAAGCCTAAGTGCTGCTGACCCTCCTGCAGTGTTTTAAGTAAACCAGAACTGATGATCGCATTTTGAGGGTGTGATTAAAAGACCAACCCTCAAAAAGAAGGTGACAAAGAGCAAGCTGAGTGCCAGGATGTAAGACAGGTCGGAGTAGAGCACTGCAAGGAAAAGATGCTGCACTACCAGGCCACTTCTTAGCAGCTTCTCTCAGAAAGAAAAGAAACAGAGTTAATACCATTTATAATAAAGTGACTTTCTAAGGAAAGGAATACTGGTTCAGGATCTTTGGAAAACACTCACTGCTTATTTTCTTTACTGCTTCCCAGCTTATGGGAAATTTTCCATCTCTCTCAGCCACCTGCATTTCTGATGGCTGCCATTTGGTGGTGCCAGGCAATCGGGATATGCAGTGTTAGACAATGGTTTCTTTTTGTGCATATCAAAAATCAAAGGAGCTTTAAAAGCTGATCTCAAATAATTTATAGTGCAAATAAACTAAGTAGCTACTGAAAATAGTTACTTTGATGCTTTTTAATACTTAAAATAAGGATCTATGTTCTGTATTTTTGTGTGTGTAGCATTTATATTCATATACACATGCGTGTGTGTATTTGTAAAGTTTGACCTGAAATGTGTTTTTGCCCTGAGGATACTGATGCCTAGTTTTTGATCACGTTGTACTAATGTGGCTTAATTAATTGCTCTCTTAACATCTCTGCTAATGCTGAAGCTTTTGTTGCTTGTGTGTGTATTTATTACAAATGTGCTAAGTGTTAAAGCTGACTGGAGAGCAATGATAGATTTCCATCTAAAAAAAAAGAAAAGAACTGCTTAATGCACATTTAAAGAAGACTAATTTACCTACCACCCAAACTCAGTTTACAATTCAGCACCCAATCAGGAGAATAAAATGTTACTGTTTTAAAGTTGAGTTTAAATTTTTCCTGTCTGTTTTAAATCTGTGTTATGTTAATAATACAAATTTATTCTTCTGTATCTCAAATATATTTTTGTCTCAAATATAGCCAAAAAGAAATGAGGACAGTGATTAATGAAGGAAAGGTACAAATGTTTATGGAATTTATTGCATCTGAATAGGCTACTACTGTCTGTAAAATAAAATTGTAGTAGTTGAGAATAAAACGAAATTCTAAAATAGCATTGACCACTGATTAAATGGTCTAGGACAGCCTAAGAAAATGCTCAATTTCACATTTTTGTGTATTTTCATTTTCAATATAGGGGTTGAAGCTTTCTCTTAGGAAAACATATCCTTAGGAAGTAAAAAAACACCATTTGCAACCCATTTGCTCTTGAACACCTTTTATTAATGTATGAAATAACATGCAGCATGTGATTGTGCAACTGAATATGCTTAGAAACAAAAATGATTTAATGCATATAGGTTTGTATAGCTCATGGTTTACTTGAAGCTAATCAGTAATCCTTCTGACAAAGGCATTTTAGTATTTTAGATGACATTTTATGCTTCCCTCAAAATTGATAATTTACATTTCTTTAATAATAATAAAAAAAACTTTTAAATGAGTTGAATAATTTAAAAATCACAAGGCTAGCTTTGGAGGAAAGCTGTAAGGGAACAGTGACAACAAAATAAAATGAGTCCTATGTGATTCAAACTTCTTACCATGTTAATTTTCCCCTCATCAAAAAAGAGTAAGGACCTACTTGTATCTAAAAATGATACCGTGAGTGACATTTTGAGGGTAAAAGCCTCTAAAATATTTAGATATTAATTTAGGTAATATTTAGGTAATAATTTAGATAGTGGCTGCCCTCTACAAATCTTTTTTTTTTTTTTTTGCTAGGCTTTCACTTAGAAGTGCATTTTTTATTTTTCAGCCTGTGGAATCAGTGGCCAATGTGCATATTTGGCCGAAGTTTTACTTTTGAGAATGTTTGCGTAAGACATACCAAAGCATTGGAGTCCTGGGACAGCAAGAAAACAATTTTTTTTAAGCCAAAGGTAAAAACAAAATCTATTTGTGAAGCAGTTTGTCTCTAATCCTAAAGCTAAGAATACCAATAGCAGCAGCAGTGAACTTACCGATTCTTGTGTGTAATGCTCTTCATGAAGTCAGTTTCGACTGGCATTTCATCGAAATTTCTATTCCTCATACAAATATTTCTTTTCCTCTATTGGTAAGTGCCTTTTAAAGATGCTTCCTTTTAAAACAATGTAACAGTCATTTGCAGCTTTTATGGCAGCTAAATGTATGCCGTTATGCTGGTTTGGTTCTACTGACATTTTAACATTGTTAATAATCACTGGCCATTTGTGTGTGCTGTGTAAAGGCATAATGTGCTTTTATATAAAACACTGTGACGAGGGCTCATTATCTTGTGAGGCGGCAGTTATAATGAAAATTAAACAATTGCAAACTTGCTTTGCCAAATGTTTTAAAATAAATTTAACCAGGCAGATCTGCAGCTCCTACCTAATTCTGCCGGGTTATATATCAAAGCTGTTTGAGGGCTGCCCGCATAAATTCCTTCATGCGGTCATGAGAGCTATTCGTGGTACTTTGCACTGCTCTACTAAAAGAGATCAGGAAATGCTTGTTATACAGGCAAGATCCTACCAGGGCATGAAATAAGTGTAAACCTTTGAAAGCAGTCTCAGTGGTATCAATAGTAAAAAGGAGTTTACAGATGACCTTTTATGTACAGGTGGCCACAGAAATACTGATCTGCAATCTTAAGCTACTCCTGCTTTTTCACTGAACGCTCAAAAGACAGGCGATCTGCAACAGCATGATTAAAAAATACTGAAGTAGTTGCACTTCTTGAGCTAAGAAAACATTAAGAATGCAAATATGGGCTACTTAAGTTTTCCTTTATAGCTTGTAAGGTTTCACCAAACAGTGATCAGCATAATGGATTTAATTTTTTACAACTTACCCGGTGTGTCTACATAAAATGATGAACAATAACTACTTTATTACTGAAGTAAATAAAATGCCAGAAAGCTGCATATCTCCATTTTAGCAGATTTACTCTAGCTGAGGATTTAACCATTGGAGTTTCACTTGTAAAATCACTGCTGTTGTGAGCACCTTTGTAAAGCTGAGGTAGCCAAAGCTGTCTGTGTAATTTCTGGCATCCTTACTGTCTGTTATAGTACCGGATTTGTCCTTCTGTGAGAGTGTTGCTCTGTTCCTCTGTCTTTTTTTGTCAGTCTGGCACATTAGACACAGATTGCTCTGGTACTGCAGTAGTTAGGGAAACCAAATTCCCTTTTTGTGTGCGTGTTTAATTTTAAAAGCCACCAAAGCACGAAACAATAATTTAGAGAGATTCAGTTTCAAATTACCTTTCTTCATTAAAAAATAAAATAAAATAACCAGGAGGTCTAGCACATTATGTCACTAAGTCACACAGTAAGAGGGACCATCAAAGAATGGTGGGAATTATCACAGCAGCTTGCTCCTTGTTAGAAGCATTTACCTCATGACCCTTTCATTTGCCTACTGCCACTTTAGTTTAAGAGTGACAACACTGTATAGCACTCTGCACTTTTTTTCCCCCTTTCCCTTAGCACCAGATGCCTTTGTAAAGCAGGCTGGTGAAGCAGTGAACAAAACCTTGTGGGATGAGTCTGACACTGGAAGTTAATGATTATCAGTTGAAACAAAACACTTGTTTACATGTTGTAGTCATTAGAGGTTCCAGTCAGTCATACCTCGGCTGGGATTCCTGCCAAATGTTTTGAGGGTTCTTTCACAAGCTGTGCAGTTTTGTAAATACAAAAGCACTCTTATTAAGCCTTTTTAGTATTAGACTGTGCAATTAAGATTACGGGTAATTAGATTCCTTTATTTCGAGTAGAATGGTCCAAGATACACACACAACTTTCTTAGCCACAGGATACCATCAGATCTCTATTTGGGTGTTCCATTACAGATCAATGACTAAGAGAAACTCTTTTGTATTGTGCACATTTTTTCTTTATTAAAAATTGCAGTCAAAACTTGGGGGAGTATGGATTTTTCCTCACCTTACTGTCATCACCTCTGTCACAGCCATAAAACTTTCCTTTTTGATTAGCATGTCTCAATTTGCTGGAAACACTTTGCTTACGTCTTTTTTAGTATTGCTGGTTTTTCATTTCAGCCTTATTACAACTAGGATTAAGGAGGTGATTTTACTATGAAGGAATTTAGGAAAGTTTCCAGTAAGCTAAGGATGATTTTAGGTTAACTGCAGGATGACAGAGTTGTAGAAATGAATGTTTCTTTTAACACCTGTGTATTAGTCCATACCTGAATAAATAAGTGATTCCTTTGGTATTTCAAGTTGTTATAAAACAGCTCAAATCTTACCATTTTCTTGTAAACACTTTAAATGTGTAAAGATGCATCTAATACAAATAGTCTTGTGAGCTGTGGAACCTGTTTCCCATACTCTTCTACTTTGACAGAATTCTCTGCATTCAGCATAATGGTAAATTATTTAAGGTTTGGGAGGCCATTTTTCGTAACTGTGAATTGTAAGACAACTGAATCGTCCATACATATTTTATCTCTATTTTTTTCTTTGCCAAAGAAGATATCAGTTTTAGTTGCTCCAGTGCAGGACTGCTCGCTTTGACATTTCCCGGTTGTCTGTAGTGCTAGGCAATAATTAAATATCAGGTGCATAAGCTGCTCTTTAATTTGACATGTGTGCTCCAGGCAATAAACACATGCAGTGCAACGTGGGAGTGTAATTGCTAAGGAATAAAATCTTGTACCAAGTGAGATCATTGTATCAGGTACTGTGTGACAGCTCATTTGATCATTATGCCCAGGCTAAAGAGGTTGCCTAATTAGTTTCCATTAAAACTCACCCTTTAATCAGGAATTATTCTTGCATAAAGAATGTCACTTGGTCCAGATGAATGAACAATGGTTCCCCCTTGAGATTCAACTATCTGTTACACTTGGGATGCCATATGTCTTTTCAAACAATTCAGCTACACCAGTACTCTGTGAATCTGGATCTCACAGCACTAAAGAGTATTTGCATTTTCTTGATACCAGCCGGCATTTTAGAGAAAATCACAATGGTATCTGTGTGCACTTCATCGAGCCGTGGAAGCTACGTCCAAGCAGTGGGACGTGTGTTGTAAGTGCGCAAATGACTAAGGGGCCTGTCAGCTCATGTGGCTTTAGTGGATTTTGTATTCCTAACAGTGACTCCATTTGCTCATATGGTATTACCTAGAGTTTGAGTTTGGTCTAGAAATGTCAAAGTTCATCTAAATTTTATATTTTGAAGGGAGACTGTTTTCTAGATTTTGTTCTTGTGACACCAGCTTTATCAGCTGAAGGTTCACAGAGGTAGAGTGTGTGGCAGTGGCTTTCCCAAAACATTTCTAACCTGAGTGTCTTCCCCCTGCTCCTGCAAGATGCACGTGGCTGGGCGGGTTACTGGGTTCATGCAAATCGCAGGTGTGGATCTCAGTTGTTGGGTATGTTTCAGTCTAAGCCACAGCCACATTTCTGCAAATTCCCAGTGGTCCAGCTGAGCTGCCTGCAGCTGAGTGGGCCCATCTGCCAGATGGCAACTAAAGTGGCTCATCTGAGCAGACCAGAAACTCCAATCTCAAGGAAGAGCTTCTCCTGCTGGCAGTATAGTCCACCCCAGTAAGCACAGGATGCAGAGGAGGAGATTTTTGCAAAAGCCCAGCTTTTGTAATCAGTAGCCTAAGTCAGGTCCTGCAGCTTTTCTATGTCTACAGCTATGGTCAGTGTTTGGTACTGTTTGCCAAATACCATGGGCTTGACTGGAGTTTGCAGAGCAGATGATAAGAAGGATTGCTCGGTGCTCTGACTTTCCCCAGAGACGTACAGGTGTTACTAGCTGGGAGCTGAGCTTCCCTTCTGTTCTGGAGGGCTGATGCTACAACATGTCTGTGTCTCATATAGTCTGTATTTGCCCTTTTATCTAAGTAGTTTAAGAGGCACACAGAAAGAATTGTCTCAAAAATATTAAAAATATTGCCTTTTTTTTTTTTCAGCTCAGACTGTTGCAGACCCCTGTTGCATTTGGAGAAATGAAAAAAGTGCTCTGTAGGCTTTGTATGTAGAGACGCTGATGCATAATAGAAGACAGTACTTTTGACAGAAACAGTTGCAGTATAAGGTTATTGGAAAGATTAATGCAAACTGCAGAGGTTGAGCCATACAGCGTGGTCCAATTTTCATGAGAGATCCCTGCTCTGAGAATATTCTGGGTAAGTCTATATGTCCTAATTTTCTTTCTTCACCTATATGAGCTTTTATTCTGCAATGAGTTTCAAGGTTATGTGAGGACATGCGTGCTATGAGATCCGTACAATGACAGCTAAAGTTCTGATTCTTAGCATTTGTTGCTGTTGTTGCATTAAGTGCCTACGTTCTCCATGCCCCCAGAAGGTGCTCTAGACCCAGAGCAGATAAGGCATGCAGGCAGAAGTGATTAAGGGCACGATTAACATACAGAATCTGAGGGGAAAAGCAACCTTTTGTTGATTTAATGCAAATTTCTGAATAGCAGAGGTTTTTAATTTATTGGGTCATCTGTAGAAAATAAGTGTTCTGTGTTGTCCATGAGCCATCCACTTTTACATAGTATCTTTTTTCTAGCTGTGGTCAATGTTTGAAACCTTGAAAGACAGAAAAAAAAGGAACAAGTGTTTCTGTGACTGCAGAAGCAATGATGATTTCCTTCAACTTCCCGTGATTAATCTATACTATTCTAGCATTCCTCCATATATTTTAAATTCCCCAATAATATTTCCAGCCAACACATTCTTAATTCTCTTCCACGGTTTCTTTGCTGCTACTAGTTTCCATGTCCCCTACTTTATCTGCCCATTTTTTAGGAGAGATGTTGTGGCTAGTTCAGAGTTATAAACACGCTGAATGGTGTCAGTTACTGCCTATTGTCTATCAGTCGAACAGGATTTGTTGTATCCTAGATACTACATTCCCAACAAATGCCTGAAGGGGCTTCATGAAGATGATTTATACAAATATTTCAATGAAGCCCCTAGATGGTATCCAGACTGGTCTGCTGGTATGCAGTGATTAAGATCAATTATTGCTAGAATTATGTGAATTATCTGGCCTAGTGTTTATAAAAACATTGTACTTGTAGAGGTTATTGCTAGCTCCAAAGCAAAGAGATGTGTTTAATAGCCTAAATGAAGGTCCTGAATGAAGGCCCATCTCTTGTTGTGCAGGCCTGTCTCTTGGAATTCTCTCTGTCGAAGAACACTTACAATCTTTGTAGATCATTACTCTTAGATCAGTTATTCCATGGGAGGATGTTCTGTTGATTTACTATAGTGAAGGTATTACTTAATTTTCAGACTTTCTGAAGATACTTGTACTTTCAGTGCAGTGCTATAGATGAATCTGGGCTCATTCTAGACTTGCCCCAGCTTTTCTGTAAGGTTCACGAACTTAGAAAACTTGGCTCCAATATTGATTAAAACTTGCCCTGAGATGCATCACATCTTCATTAAAATTTTGCTATAACCCTACCATAATTCTAAAATAAATTTAAATTATCTTCAGTAGCAAACTTAAACCAAAAATGATCTAAGAAAAATACTTTTGATATAAATATTAGATGGAAAAAAGAGTTTGGGGTGAGTATTCAGAGCTACTTTTCCTTTCTCCAAAGCTGTTTGGCAAGATCTCAGTTTTATATCTTTTCCACCAAATGTATTTTTCTGTTACAAATACATACGTCTATCTTCATATTATAAAGTGGGAACTATTTTTATTACTCATGTTAGTAACCCAACTGGTCTTTTGTGTTTCTATAAGAAATTCACTAGAGTGGAATCAAAACATTGTTCGATATAGAATTAACTTTTCCCATATGCAAAAAGCAAACTAAACTGCATTCAATGTAAACAGAGTAAGAACCATCAGAATTTCTCTGTGTAATATCCTAATACTTTACAGTCCTTTCGGACTCAGCATATCAACCATACTTCAGAAGTCTTCGTAAACTTGTATAAATGTTTTCTTTTGCAATGATTTTTCAAAGTTTCCAGTAAGAATCATTTATTGGCCTCTTGTGAGTTGTACTGCATGGACTGAATATTATCAAGGAAAATAAACTGGTTTTGTTTTATTTCTGTGAAGGGTTTCTGAAAGAATTCTATTCAAAAATGTACATGTTGGATCATATTCTGCCCCTAGCTATGATATCTGATAAAATGCCGTTGACTTTATTACAGTCCACTTTGGCTCTGGCGTATTTCCATTTACTCCAGGCTGCCAGGATAATTGAGGAGGAAAAGCTTGACCTAGGGTATGTTTTGCTTCAGTAAGAACTGCATTATTTATCACTGGTGAGAAAACACAGTAATTCACACATCATACACAGGAAGCTAGAACTAGTCCTAGGGTCCAGTTGGGAAGATCCTCTGTTTTACAGATTTACCGGGTAACATGCTGCAGCAATAGTCAAGCCTCAGTTGTCCATGCATGAGGAGCTGTGCTCAGCATTAGCTCACAACTTCTGCATGGCACCAACCCCAGACTGAGCTTAGGTCCTGCGTAGCTGAGGGGGTAGCACTGCTGCAAGAAGAGCAGGAGCGGGAAGCTCAGGTGGGGACAGTGGGAAGGAGGGGGCAGCAAATTCTCTTACTGCAGCAGCGACGGGTGGGTACCAGCATTAAGCTCTGCCCTTCCCAATATCTCTGCTGGGGATGGAGGAGCTAGAAATCATCAGCTTGACTTACTTGGGCTCTTGTAGAGCTGAAACAGGTTCTGGGACAAGAGCCAGTTTTGACACACTGGTTGGTTGCTGGCCAGACTAGATCTGGCCCTGCTTGCAGAGCACCCTCCTCCTCGGAAGAAGGCATGACAGGGGTTTAAGAATCATAGAGCTGGCAGAAATAACAAAATGTGGGTCTGAATTTGTTTCTTAGTATCTTCCAGGTGTAGCCTGGAAGGCCTAAGCCTAACCCAACCCAGGAGCATGGTGTTAGGTAGGTTTTGCAAAAATGTGAAGTGGCATGTCATTTAGCACCGACTGTAGCCCTGAAACAAAAGCACTTTGGAATAACTACTGCGAATAAGGTAATTTATTTCAACTGGAATACACTTTGGAAATTTTCTTTGCGTGTTTGGTTAATGTTTTCCAGTGTCGAAGCTGTGAAACTAGCAATTTAATCCTTTTCTTAGTTTTGTATTAAATGCTGATTCAAAAAACATGTACTTTTGGGGAAAAAAATCACGTTTTGAAATTCAAGATAATGCTGTTGGAATTGAGACTGGTGCTTATTTTTTGAAGTATATAAAATTTACAGCAGGAGTGATCATTCTTAAACGTTCTTAAAAATCAGACTAGTCCAATTGGAAATACAGAAAAATCTGTTCTGTGATTATGAAGTATTCATCTTTAAATATGCTTTTAAAAAATATAAATTTATTTCAGCAGTGCCTTCGTTTTTCAAGTGTTGTTCTCTAACTTTTTAAAAGGCCAACTTTCATGGGAGCTTTCATCTTAAGTTCAAAAACCAGTGTGCGTTTACAGCTGACTTCATTTTGAAAGCTTTTGCTGTTCATTCTTTCACATAGAACATTGAACACATAATATTCACAGACCCTCATGATAATAGGCTTGTTGGGACAGGGAAGGCATCTTTCTCTCTTGTTCCATTTGAGTTAATACATCTGGCTTAGCCACTTGAGAAATAAAGTTGGCATCTACAACCTCTTGTTTAAAAGATGTCTAGATCCCATCCTCGGTGGTCTGTCAAGAGTGACTATGAAAGGATCTCTTTTTCAGCTCTGAAGAAAATGTATTCTTAGTCACGTCTTAAGCTTATTTTAAACCAAGTATCATTTATTACTCTCTTATTTTACTCTGTTTGATAAAGCTATGGATTGCTAAAACAGGACAGATGTACATGTTAAGTTGGATTGAGAAGTGAAGCAGAAGCACACAAATTTCACAACAGGGACATGGAAGAGCTCTAATGCTTTTTCCTTACAGGAAAAAAAGCCACTAGTGTATGTCTTAGAAAGCAGAATATAAGCTTTCAATGGCAAATGACTGAAAGCACATGTTTCGGTTGGCCCCAAACACTGCAATAGCTAATATCTGTGGGGAATAAAGAAAGGATCAATATATCCAAGTGCTTTGGTTATTTAAAGAATCTGCCCAAATGGTACAATTCTTCTAAGTCACAAGAAGAAATTGCTATTATTTTAGCTGGAAAACCATAAAAATGTATTTTTAAATATACACTTTAAAGAACAAACCAAAGTTTGTGCACATCACCATTTTAATCTCCCCTTTTTCTGGTAGATTTTGAGAACTTACTTGACATGAGTTCAGGTTTTATATTAGAGCAATGAGACATTTCTTGGCTGGAAGGCTGAACCAGGAATAATATCCAGGTTGACTGTAGTCACAGTACAGGAAACAGTTGACAGGGAAGCAAAACAGCCCCCCTGCCCTTCATTGCCAAGCAGGACCCCAGAAGGCCAGCGCTGGCCTGGACATTGCTCTGTGGTTACTGCTCAAGGATGGCAGCGGCAGCAGCTCCTGACAGCAGCCCTGGCACAGGGAAAAGGCTCTGTCCCATTGTAGGATCTCCCAGGCTACTGCCCCTTCTCCCTGCTCACTTTCCCTCCTTCGTTGGAGTGCCTTATATTCCTTTGACCTGAAGATGGCAAATCCATTTTGAAAAGGTTCTGATTTATACATGCATTATTATTTTTAATGGTTGATCTATATTTTATTGAGATATGGACTGAACGCTTAAACTCTGAGGTGGGTGGAAAACTGGCTGAGAGGATCAGTTCAGAGCTGAGCTGGAGGGCGGCTTCTGGTGGGGTGTTTGGACCAGGCGACCTCCAGAGATTTATTCCATCTTAAATTATTGCATGGTTCTTTTGTACATCCATTTCCATGTTATCTTTAGACTATCAGATGATAGCAGTCTCTGCAAACATAAAGTGCAGTAGCAAGTATTTAAGTTCTGAAATGCAGGTCTGATCTCAAAATGATTGCATTATTTTACATGTGAATGCAAGGCATGCAGTCTAAAGGCCCTGCTGGATTGATTTTTGTTATGTATTATTTATTTTTGAGCAGCCTAAACTATTTTGTTAGCTCTCCTGTTGCAGGGAAGTGCTTCTCTTGCACAGTTCCTCCCTGTGGTGCAATTAACTGTTTACTAAATGCTAAAATTGCTACAGTATACTTTGTCATTCCATGTCCCTTGTTCTTACCGGGTTCTTACCTGGTTTCTGCTCATTGTCCAAGTTCTCTGACCTTGCTGAGTCTTGCCCTGCTTGTATTCCCTAACCCGCTTCTGAAAAAGCATGTGCAGTCACCTCTTCTCCTTCATTTCCTGTATGAAACTGCTCATCTCTGGGCTAAGGAGGGGGAGATCATGTTTTTGGGCTGTGGCGGGCCAGACTGTTCAGGAAGGTGGGTGGCGGGCAGTGCATCCCAGCCCTGGAGGACAGGGCCTGCAGAGGCCGGGATGCCGGGGCTGGCCGGCGGGAGAGCAGTGCGGGGCCGGGGCCTGGGCCCGGGGCTGTGCTCCGTGCATCGGGAGGCTGGCAGGCCCCGAGGACACACACACACCTCCTGGGGCTCCAGGAGAACAAGGCTTGCTGCCTTGGAGCAAACAAGCTGGCAGCGAGGGTGCGCTCCCTGGGAAAGAGCAGTTTGAAACAAGGCTTATTTTTGGCCTACTCCCTGCATTTTCTTGGGTGTTGCCATTTTTTCAGTGCAGAGGAATATGTGTAACGTGGAAGAGCTGCCAGGGTAAAGGCCACCCAGCTTGGGCTAGTGGCTTGAGGCGAGGTGTCAGCATGTGTGCTGCCCGTGCCAGGTCCTTCGCCCAGCCTGCCCAGCCCATCTGAGGTGCGTCTTACGGGAAATGGGCTGCTCTGGGCAAAAAAAGCCATGGAGCGGTTAGGTGTCCAAAATGGAAAGGTGCAACCAAGAGCCGGACCTGAAATAAAACATTTCAGAGATTGCTTAGAGAGTAATCTGGAGCGTTACATTCAGTCCATGCCAAAGAGACTGTGTTCTGGCCACACTTCATACTTTTAGGATCTGAAACAGCCTTAGCTTGGAAGACTGGGTAGAGTCTTAGCAAATGGATTTTCATTTTGTCTTGAAACTCTCCTTACTTCTCTGTAATGTCATTTCTTGGGGTTACTGTATATACCCTTCTGGTAAGGGCAGATTTCCGTCTTTGTAAGGCATGAGGCTACAGTGTTGGTGAGATCATTAGATTACACGTGAGGAACATCACACAGTTCTGCTTCTTAATCAGGAAAGTTTCTTAAAGGCTCCTTTAACAGAAGGCTCTGTTGGCTTGGTGGAGAATTTTGCAAGGGCAAATTTCTGAGGCCTCGAAAAAGTGCATCTGCCACCTACCTACAGGAATGGTGAAATTAGTTTAGCATCTTTAGAAAAGGAATTAGATTTCCTGGTCAGAGAGCGGGAGAGTAAACATAAAGACAACAAGGATTGTTTATGTTGCGTTGCTTATACATTTATACAGAGTTCAGTCTTAATTGCCTGGGTAATATAATGCAAATTACTGGCTGATATTATTTTCAGTGAACTAGCATCTGGTAAATATAAATAAATGCCCAAGGAAGTATTGTGCTACCTATAGGCTTTTCTACAGCAGTTTTTATCTGTCCAAAAGATGCTAATTGTGGAATATCCTCATTCTTTGTAGCTCTTGAACATTAATTAATGTCTCCCAGCAGTGAGTTGTGACTGCCTTTTTCTAAAACTGTCAAAGGACTGAGACATCTTATACTTTCATTTGAATTGTTTATATTATCTCTCACTTCTTTCTGCAATGAATTTCTACTACGTGTAACCCAAGCACCATCACAGCCCAGATGCTGGTCATAACACAGGCCAGGATTTATATATTATATAATAGCAGGGTTCAATCTGTTTATCTACATCAACTACTTTCTCAAGAATTTCTTAATAATTGTTACCCTATAGTCTCTCTTTTTGTCAAAATAACACTTAAATAAGCCTGATATTTTTCTGTTACCTTGGCTCCTTCTTTCTCTGTGCTTTTGAGAGGCACAGTGAGTGTACCATGGCTCTTCACAGAGGACTCACAGTTTTGAAAGCTGTTTGAACTGTCTAGCTGTTTCAACACCAATAATCGTAATAGGAAAATAATCTCAACAATTGGCGATCATTAATTTGAAGGGAACTGTTTTCCTGCATATTCTGGATTGTTCATGCAGCTTTTTTTGTGGCTAAAGTTAAGAATATTGATAATTTTTGTTGCTTTTCTTTGAATTTCTATTTAAAGCTTCTTTTTTGATGTGCAGTGAAAGTTGTTGGTTTTTCCTTAATGGATAGACACTGACTGTCTATATTGGAACTATGCTTGAATGCTAAGCTTTTTAATATTACATCAGTGTTGTACTTCAAGCATGTATCACTCTTCTGTGAAAAAAGCTGTTCATATAAGAACTACTATTACGTAGGTGTTCAAAAGTATAATAATTTAAGTCACGCTGTAACTCTGTGACTTTATTAACCCGAGCCAAACCATGTTTTAAAAGAACTGTAAAGCTATTCTTTTAAATTCAAGTTGATGTATTTTTGGCTCCACTCACACTGCCTGGCCAGAAACCTCTGTAACTTATCTCAGCTCCAACTCAGCTGAAATCAAATTCTAGGACAAAACATTAGTTATAGTGGTTACATTATACCCTTTCTATTAGCCAATTCGTGAAGAAAGGTTCAAATCCCATAATGGATGGGAGTAGAACAAAAAAAAAAGTGCAATAAGCATCTGAGAGTAACGGCAATGGCACAGTTATGGGGTAGGCTCTATTAGGAAATGCTTTAGAGGGGCTCTCGGAAGCTGAGGTACTTGAGGACTGCCATCTGGAAGATGGGACCACCCCGGGCGACTTCGGGCTGTTCATGAAGCAGCGGGGCAATCACGCTCCGTCTTCTTCACCTTGTCTCAATGCTAGTAGGAGTCAGCAATGTGAACTTCTGTGCTTCTTGGTTCTGTTTGTTTTTTAACTTCTGTGTATTATGTCTTTACTTTTTTATCCCATGTCTCTTCCTCCAGAGCTTGGTTATTTCTTTGCCTTCTTGTGTTTTGGGAAAGGGAAGCAAACATGAGTGATAGAACAGGTTTTTCCTGATCTATCTACTTGAAATCCAGAGGGAGAGCAGCCTGTGCAGAAGTAAGCGGATGTGTTAAGGTTTGAGATGGAGCCTGGCCTGCTAGAAGTGAGCAGGCTAACAGGCTCCGGGTTTTTCTCTCTTCATCTGATAGTTGAGGATGAAAAGGAATGAAGGAGAGAGGATACTACTTTTCTCTGGCACTTCACTATGAAACAGCAGTAATAAAATGAAGAAATGAAACATACATAGAGACTGTGTTGCTCCCCAAGGCTGCCAGACTCAAAGATCAGAATAGCTGGAAAGTGAGCTCATCAGAGGAGCTGTCTGCAGAGCTGGAGAAGGAAGATCTAAATCCTCCTTCTGTTTTCTTTGCTAAGGACTTTTGTAAGGAAGATTATTGGAGAAAGAAAAAAAACTTATAATCTTATCTTTGGCAATCGCTGCCAGCTGCAGAGAAACTTGAGTTTTAGCATTTTAGAGATGATGCAAAGCTGTTTCAGTGAGAGAGAGAGAAAGGAATTAGCTCAGGTTTTAACGACGCACCCCTTGAAGATCACTAATGAGTGATTTGGGGTTGTTGTCAGATCACTGGCCAGATGAGAATTTGCTATCAAGCGCCGAGATTGCTGCCTGTTGGCAGTGATATAATTAGTAACAGTGGGTCTAGGCTTCAGGTAAGTCATCACTCTATGCTAAGAACTTTCCTGGAATTACCAGGTGTGTGTACATTATGTCCATGTCTTAGAAACCAGTGCATTTTCTGAATCTTTCAAAAATCTGACCCAGAAGAAAATCTGCTTATGTTTTGATCTATACTTCAGTTAAAATTGACCAAAATTGACCAAGAAATCTGTGCTTTTATATTGACCTATAAATTTACAGGTCAGATTCTTATTATTGAAATATGAGAAATCTGAAGAGCAAACGAATGTGCAAACCATGTCTGTAACACACACACACACACGCACGGAAATGGTTTTAAATTATTCTTTAAAAAAAGAAAAATAACATTCCACCTATCTCCCACAAGCGCTCTTTAATTCTTACTGCTGCTCTTTTATGCTGAAATAACTGTTTATAAACAGTTCAAATTGTTTTTCGTTTAACTTCTAGAAGGAGACAATTGTCCAGAGTTTGTAGGCTCTTCCAAATGAGCCTAGAAGATCTTGTGGTAAGATGTCAAGATCTGCAGCTAAGAAGCTTTAACTTTCAGCAGGTTATTTTTTCTTGATTGAATAGCAGTGGGAGCAGTGGGGACTGTTGGCTTTCCTGGAGGGGTATGTGTGTGTCTGTGTACAGAAACTGCCCTTTAGAAGCATGGTTAACATGCCTCTTGAAAAGATAGACAGTTTATTCAATTTAGCAGGATCTGCTAAGGAGTAATAGTGATTTAACATACTTGAGCCAAGGTAATTACCTTTAGCTGTTTCCACAGTATAAAATGATAGTCTACAATAATTTAGAAATACTGACTCTTTCAGGCATCTGATGCTGTAGATGCATCTTGAATAGATTGTGCCTGGTGGCAAAAAGGGAAGTTTTTACATGCCTGCATTCAGTAATCTGACTAATTTTTAAATGTAGTATATCACTATTTGTAGTTCAAAACTATCTCACAGCTGCAGAGAAGTTGCCTCTGAAATTTCTTATACACACACCTCAGGTGCCATGAATTTTTGTGCATGTTTTATGAATTCCAGATATGCAAAATATGCTTGTCTCCAAGACAGGCTTTCTTCCTTGCTTTCTTTGAGTTTTCTCTTGTTTCTGTATCTTATTGAAAGAAATCAGTTTTGCATGGAGAACACCATTAATAATGAAATGCAGTCTGTGTGCTTTTTAAAAGTCTATTTCTTCCTTATAAATAAATGGTAATTTGTTTTAAAGCGTCATTGCACACAGTGTTCAGCCGGCTCTCATGCATTCGATTATTTTAAATAAATGTACCATAAATGGAACAAGTTCTTTCTAATTTGCAAATGATATGCAACATTTTTCAAAAAAAAGAGAGAAAAAAGAAAAACTGTAAAATTTGTTCTTAACTACATCTCATTAATGTGAAGCTGTTCAATGACCTGTAAAGATTAAAGAATTAGTGAATTGGTGAAATTATCAGAATGAAAAATCTGTATAATTTTGATTTCCATTTAAAAATCTGCTAAACAGTCTAGGGGCTTTAGAAAAGTATATTACTTTTTAATATCAGTTCCCACAAATGTCCTAGTATCAGTGTTACAAATGGACTGAAATAAAGGCAACAAATAGTATGTTTAAATGTATAGTGTTACAACATTCTGTTTAAGCTGTTTTTTTTTTCTTTTCATTAAAACAACTGAAGACATTTAATTAAGTGACCACTCTGCTAAGTGGAGCAAAAATTAATATACATAAATGAATGTATGTGTGGGCAATGATGCATAATTAAAAATATGCTTCAAATACGGAGTTGAGGAGAAAGAAAACAGTTTCACAAGAACGTTCTTCCTGACTGCTGCTTCCTGGATTTTTAAAGTCAGACCTATACAAGATTTACTTATTGGCAGAATTTGAACAAAATTTATGAGAAAATTGTCTTTAAAATTCTGCAGCTGTGGTGTTATAAATGAGATGGTGACTTGTTCAAAGTTGATGCTGACCAGAAAAACTGTCTCCCTGGTGCTGTTGTGCACTGTTCTTTGCCACCCAGTTTGCTGTCTTCAGCGTAGCTCATTCTTGCCAGGCTTTTATCCAGAAGTTAGTGCAGGTTCTTCCTTATGGCAAGGCATGCTGAAACTGGAGTGTGTGGAAAACACGAATATGGAGAAAACCAAGGTAGATGTGAAATATAAATTTATGCTTAAGGAATTTTGCTTTGACACAGGCTAATTACATTGATCATGTTATCTTAATTCTAGGTTACCACCTTGTGGTAGAATTTTGCTCTTTATTGGTTGCTAGAGGAAATAAAGAGCAAATAAGAGGAGTGAAAAATTGCAGTCACTTGGCCTTTAGATCCTTGAATGTTCTGTGGCAATCTGTATGGTTATTTTGTGGGTTTTTTGCATTACAGAATCTGATGTTTCATTCTGAACAGTCACTGCTGTCCTCAGCCCTATCTACTGCTCTTGCCGAGGAGCAAGGTAATACGAGAGCTACTCAATTTTCCTCTTCCTTCCAAGTCATGAGCAGCTGGTGATCTGGGGATGTTCGGGTTCAGCTGAACTCCCATCCCCACTGAAAAAAATGAGCTCCTTTATCCCCTGTGGTATTTTATGGGCAAGCTTACCTCAGTAACGAGAGGGCACTTTAGGGAGTACAAAAGCTGGAGTCCCTGAGGCCACGTATAAAGAACAGAACAGCAACAGTTCTTTACTGTTTTTTACTAATAAACACATGTTGCAGTAACTGCCGTTACTTAATTACTGCAAAGCGGTTTTAAACAACTGGCTTAACACTGTATTAACACGACATAAAAACAACCGCACCCGGAGTATCACCCGTCATTATTGGGCATGGCCCTATTGGAGCCAGTGGCATGAAATTAATAGGTGCAAGGTTGGGTTCCTTAGGCCCCCGTGGGTCTAGAATTCGTTGCCTCATGCACAGCTTTTCCATTGCCTTACAGCTTCGGTAGTCATATTTTTGTGAGCTTTCACAAGGGCTTCTGTTTCTAAGTTTGTGTAATTTTATTTTCTGGATACCCATAGAGTTAGAGTTTCATTTCTTTAAACTAGTATGTTTGCCTACTTCAGACTCTAGTTTACCCTGAGACTGGGTAACCATAAAACTGTCTCTGCCTTCTGCATGTCAGGTTGTACCCAGTGGGTAGATTAGATCTTATGGTTGGGATTTTCAGATACACTTAAAAGAGAGCCCAGTAACTGCCGAAAGCTGCACTGTTTTAGTGCAGTTCTGTGCGTTTCCTTGTAGTATTCACTTCTCTCACTGCACCTGTGAGTTTTATCCAGTTGTTTTCTTCATCTGTTAGCTTGTCTGTCTTGGAGGCAGGTTGTGCTTTCTGTGGACATCCTGCCTGCCAAGAGCCTCCACTGAGTGGAGATGAACTGAGCAACTGCCCTTCTGTTCTGTCAGTGCCCTTTTCTTATCCTCCGTGACCTTAATCAGAGCAAACTGGGGAGTCCATAAAAAGATCCCAACAAATATTTAGAAGCCAGAGTATCCTTTTTTTCAAGAGCAGGTGCTGTTTTCAAGGGTGTAAGTGATGCAGAGGTGAAGGAGAGTAAGGCAGCACCGGTAAAAACCGGCAGGAGGGGATGCTTGGAGGCAGTGCAGATTCTAGGTTTGAGTAGCAACCTGGGATATTTGCCCTCTGTGGGGCATTTCCATTGTTAAGGGACAAAAAGCAATAACAAAACCTTGTTTTTCTGGCTTTCAAAACATCATTCAACTGCTGTGGTAAAGAGTGCTTTACAGTTTTTTTCCTTTAATGTTGTGAGTGTTCTCCTGCTTTCATTTCTTTTCTGAATTTTTTGATACAATGCTGCACAAAAGGCTTTTCTAATTATATGCAAGGTTTGCAAGTAATACGAGGGGATCTAAATAATCTAACTGATGATTTAAAAAACAAAGTCTTTGATACCAAAAGCAGAGAGGTACTTGCAAGTTAAGTCAGTTCAGGTGGAAAAAAATGATGTGCCAGAAGGATCAGATTTAAGACTAATTTAATTCAGTTTATATATTAATGACTAAGAGGGGAAAGTCTACAGTAAAAAAAAAAAAGAGCTGTCAAAGATACAAAAGGGCAATCAAAATAAAGGAAGAGGGCAGTACAGTTAAGAGTGATTTGGATAAATTAGTTATTTAGGTTGAAAGTAATTTATGTTTCTGGATAGTGAGTTGTACAAAGCTAGAGGCAACTGTGTAGAACTTTTCACTATTGAGAAGTAGCATCTTGTTTTTGTCTCTCCAAGACAGAAAATACTGAAAAAATAGAAGTAGTCGAGTAGTTGAGAGCACAGTAAATATTTTTAGCAGGGTAATACTTAGAAACAGGAAACTTGTTCCAAGGTGGTATATTTGTCACTTGTTTTATAGGCAAAATTTGCCCTCCTTGTATTTACCTTCTTTGCTTCTCTTTTACTTGTACTGTGATAGCAACTAGAGCCTACATAGTGCTGTTCTCCTGTAGCTTCTTCACAAGAGAGTGAACACAAGGATCACAGTAGCCAAATAGTTTGCTTTTGAATTTGTTTATAGTTTTAGATTTTTTTTCCAGTTCTAATATATTTGGAGCAAAGATTCCAGCCTGTCTTCCATGTCCTTACTTGCAATTTTTATCATGCATGCTTTTTACAGAGGAAAAAAAAAACTTTTAGCCCTTTTTTACAGTGTTTCTGTCTACCTATTTTGGCCCTGGGTGCTTTATCCTGTGCAATTGTGGACTGTTGGTATCAGTCAACCAACCAATGTCCCTCTTTATTCACAGACAAGATTGGCTCTGATCAGCCTAACAAATAGTCTCTCCTGAGCCTCCCTCACAGGGAATCTGCTTGCCCGCAGGTCTGGCTCCCTTCGGATGTAACACCTGAGGGTTTTACTCTCTACCTATATAAACTTTTTTCTCTAGAGGGTGTTTGAAAAAATGGCTCAGTCCCAAGGGCAGGTGAGAGTGAACAGAGTTGTAACCTGTTGACTGCATTTGAACTCCCTTGGGTAGGTTCACGGCGTTTCCCAGCTGGCTCATGCAGCAGGTTTCCTGATGGTGGGAAAGAGAAGTGTCAGAAAACTTTCCCCAACCTGGGGACCCCCCGCCCAGGTCAGATACCTGTTGCAGTTTAGATACAGCCTGTGGTTCTGCTCCGACCAGCTCGAGTCAATCAGTTCAGTCACCCTGGAAATGATTAGTCGAGACTTTCCTTGGCAAAGAACATCTGATCTTTTTGTACAGTGTTGTGTATTTAAATCTCAAGGGAAAACCCTTAAGAAAATGTTTACATTAGTATTTAATAGGGTAATTGGGTTATATCAGAATTACTTAGCTGGAGACCTACCTTCTGTGGGGATTAGGGCACATTACATGATTTCAGTGTGTCTGCTGCTCTCTGGTATTTTTCGTTTGTGTTGCTGTTTGAACAAGACAAGATTTGTGCAGAGGTTTGTGCTTACTCTGGTTTTACCTGTGATCCTTTTGGATTTAAGCTTCCCTGGACCTTTGCTGTATATGAGGTTTTGTAAAAGACCCTCTCTTCTTTGTTGTTGTTTGTTGGCTTTGTTTGTTTTTCTCCCAGATGATGGGTTGTTACATTTCATGGACGTTATCCACAAGTTTTTCTGGCTCATCCTGGAGGCAAAGGAATTGGAGAGAAAGGAATTTCATATTTCCACAGAAAGGAGAAATTCTATGAAAAGAATTGGCTGAAATCTCTGTGGGAAGTAATTTGGAAAATTACTCCCTTGTCTAATATGGCCCTAACCAAGCTGGCTTTCAAGATGAGGACTGTTGCAGGAAAGTGAACTTTCCTAGGTCATAAAGACTTGCCATTGTACTCATCTGTTAAAGTGTTAAGAGTTTCAGTGGTGAAAATTTTCTATGCATCTGAGAATCCCCTGTGGCAAACTAAATATCGTAGCTTCAATGCGCAAAACAAAGTGAAAGAGAATGCAGAAGTTGGATCTTTCCTCTCTCTCTTCCTCTGTCTTCTACTTGCATGAGACAGTGATGAGCACCCCTTACTGAGGTTAAAGAATCTGTTCAGTTCTGCCGTAATTCAAAAATTAGGTTTTGGACCAATATTACCACAACACAAAACACACTTGGTATAAGCATATTAAAATGAGGGCAATATTTAATTTCAGTTCTGTGCCAGAGTAGGAGGTAATTGCTTGGGAAAATTCAGAACCAGAAAGAAAAACTCCCTTTTTTCTTTTGCTTCCACTGTATCTGTTGCTTCGACTGTATCTGTTTCCCTTGTAGTCACTTCCTTTGCTAGGGTGGAAATATGAGTGAGATCACAACCAATGCCAAACACAGATTTTTAATTTGCTAATATTTTCTTGCAACACCTCATCGTTTCTATTTCTTCATGACACCCCTACTGTGGGAAATAAGGTCACACAACACACTGGTACTTATTTCACAATACCTCCTGATGAGGAACATTTTACTATTCTCACATCCCTACCCCTTTCTCTCCTCCTCTCTCTGCCCTCCTCCCCCTTACTCAGCCCCTGCTAATAGCTGGTCTAAATTTCCCAGATTAATCCAATGTGCAAGAAACAGCGATACAAACTTGAAAATTAAATGTACACAAAAGCAGAGCGGCTGCAGAATGGAAGATGCACGTCCTACTTGATTTGCTCTGTGACAGACAGACTTATAAACAGATACACAGCTTTGCCCATAGCCACTGTATTCCACAAACCCTTTGAAATATTTCAGTTTCATGTCTGTGATAATTAAAGAGCAGTGACCTTCTCATTAGCGCCAAGAGGGCTGATGATGATTGTTCCCCGTTTTTCTTAATGGATGCAAGCTGCACGCATGATCTTAGAATATCAAAGCAATTCTCCAAGATATTTATTAGAGTCAAAATTATGAAAACACATAGCAAACCTTTAGTTTGAATTACAAGTGTTAATATATGCAGAACCAAATGAATAGCTCATCTTTCTTCCTCTCTTGTATCTTAAATTTTTCATTACAAATTTCCAGGGCTTCAAAGTAGTATCTCACAGTCGGTCCCCTTTTTTCTCTCTTGCATGACAAAGAGCTGTCAAAAATTGTTCCTGTGTTTGTTAGTATTTTTCTCTTTTTTCTCTCATCTAAATGTCAAACAACTTAGCTTAAATAAAGCACAGCATTCTTCATCTGGTGCTTCTCAAAAGAAAAACAACACCACAGAAGGCGTCTAAAAAGGCCCTAATTAATGTTTCTCATTGATTTTGTTTTAGTGTGATGTATTTTATGAAAAAAATATGAATCCAGAAGGCACTCTCATTAAAATCATTAGTGGCTCAATGTTAGCTGAAAACAGCTCATTCTTTGGTGCACTGTAGTGCTTAAAAGCACGTTCACACACACAGCTCCTTATTTAACATCACAAGCTAGTGTTAGATGAAAACTAGCATTAGTTTTGTCAGGTACTATTGAACTAAGATGAGCACAATGTACAAAAGCTGTATCAAGGTGAATAATAAGAATATACTGTTGCTGGAGCTTGCGTGTCTTTCTCGGCCTTCTTTCATGCCTAGAAGCCTAAGAGTGCAACTCTCTGTAATTGATTTCTCTGTTACCCATTTGAACAACAGGAACAGCCAGAAGAAAAGGAGAGCGTAATTTGGGGTCTGTGACAGCAGTAAGACCTAGAGGTTTTCTGCATTTTAGGCAACTTCTTGGGAACCTGGCGCTAAGATCAGCAGAGATGAGTTGCTCCTGCGCAGCAGTGGTCACAGTTCTGGTTCAGTGCAAGCAGATAGTGACCACAGGAATACAACTTCCTGGTCCAAGCAGCAGCAGAAGAAATTCTGAGTGATTTTTCTAGAAGCCTGAGCAAAACTAAAGTGGGTAAGGAGGCTTTACTTCAACTAGATTAAAAAAGAAAAAATACCACATTATTTTCTCTGTTCTGCCATGGTTATTATTATTTATGCAGGGACAAAGTGTTTTCAGAGCAAATACGAACAAGTCCGTCCAAAAGCTCTGTATGGCTGCAACCATTTTAAGCTTTGTCCTGAAATATGGCTCTTACAGACAGAATTATTCCTAGTTAGTAAAGCCAGTTTAATCATTTAATCATGCTTCATTTGAGTAAAACTGACCATCTTCCTAAATTACAGATGGTTTGTCTGAAAATGTTTGAGCAAGTCAGACCAAACCTGTGAAGTTCCAGTAGGATGATACAGTGAAAGAGGTTAAAAAGTGAGAATTGCTGCTGCTGCTGCTGCCCTCTAAACAAGACATTAGAAATTGTCTCAGGGCCGAGTTAAACAGAAATGTGTTTTAGTATCAAACATGTGCATCTGATTAAAAAATAATAGTGAAAGAGTAAGTAATGTTATTTTTTCTACTGTCTCCTTTGGATTTTTATAAAAATCTTTATGAGCTGCAATAATAGAGCTTGTAATAGTATCTTTGCAGTATGGAACCATATTGACAGATAAGACTAGTGAGGAAACGTGTGTAAGGGGCATAGAAATGTCTAGATTAAAGAGTATAGCTTTTTAAGCTTTGTAATACATGTAGTGAAATCACTGAATTTTCATTAATTTGTGCCTTTTTAAATAAGTCATTCATTGTAAAACTTCAGTGGAAGCTGAGTAGTTGATGAATGGGAACTAATATATGGAATACCCTGCCACAGAAGTCACATTTTTAGTAGAAGAGGTAACATTTATTCTGCTCTGACCACCATTAATGGGCCTGTCAACAAAATTTTCCTAGAAAAATAATTACACTGAAAGTAAGGCCATTTAGATCTAGATATGAGCAGTAAACCTGTATTAATTTAGGGTTCAGAATATGTTAATGGTTTAATATTTTTTCTTTATAGAGAACACAATAGTGAGGTCATCTGTAATAAAGATGTTAATATTGAACCTTGCTAGTTTTACTTCCTATGTCTATAGGACATTTATGGCTGAAATATGGTGGAGAGAGCCTTAAAACGTTGTTTTATGGCAACCTCTATGCAGTGCTATAAAACACTTTCGGTTAATGATAAATAAACTACGTAAGATCTGTGTCTTAGTAAAGGGTTGTGCTCTTTCCCGTACGAGCAACTGGGCTTGAGCAGCGGTTGGCCCTGCACGGCCGCCCAGGCCCTCGTGTCGCGCCGTGCCAAGGGGGCGATTGTGCCGGCACGAGGGGAAGCAGAGGCGGGCGCTTAGGCTGCTTCTGGGTTTGGCATGCATAAAAGCTACCATGAGTTCCTTGGCTTCTAAATGGATTACTATCCCAGGAATTGCCTCATTAAAAGATATATAAAGTTGTCCGGTTTGTCTGCAAATAATTACTTCAGACGCTTCTTAATAATGCTCTGTGAGGCAGTCGTAGGTACGGAACTGAGTTCCTTAAGAGATCATGAATAAAAAGCACAATTGACTTTCATTCTTTGCTGAAATATTGATAGAATTTATTCATGCTAATGAAGTTGTAGAATATAATAGACACGGTGCTCTATTGAAAAAGATAAGGGCAGATTTTGTGTTAATGCTTTGCATATTGCACTGATGTATGGGAATTTAAGGCTGAGAGCAAGCTCGGAAATCAGACTGAGCTGCAGTTCATATTCTACTCTTGATCACACAGCTGTGAAGCTGAAGCAATTCCATTAAAGTTAGAGTGAATTTGGGTCTTAAATAAATGAGAAATTTTTTAAGTTTTCAAAATCTCTGTCCCCCCCTTACTTGGGATACCTCCATTTCTGTGTGCCTGCTGAGACTGTAGAAAGAAATACCGCAAACGGAAAATGTTTTGGGGTTTCTTAAATCTCAACTGAAACTTGAATGGACACATGTGGGGCCTCTCCTGCGTTGTCGCTTTCCCCCTCATCCCACGGGCCTGGGCAAACACTGCTCTCACCTGAACATCCCTCGTGGCGCGAGGGCCAAGCTGCTCTTGCTTGCCCTGTGGGCTGGCTGCTCACTGGGCGTCTTAAGGGTGCCTCTCAGTTAAGGCTCTGTCCCTGCAAGCCTTGTGTCTGTTCAGCTGAAATGGTGAAAATCCCAGTGTCTCTTTAGGATGAGGGAATATTCTTTGGACCCTAAGGTCACAATTTGAAGAGTACTTTTCTCACTGCTTGATTATTCCCTTATTTATTTTTACAGCTGAGTCTGTGGTCAGGGTCCCCAAGGCTGTTTTCAAAGAACAAACCTGTCCTTGTCTTCAGAAGTCTGCCATCTAAATACAAACAACTGAACGGCATAGACAAGAGAGGCAAAAAGAGAGAGCAGAAGGAAGGGAGAGAGAAAGAGAGTGCAAACAGAGGTGAAGGGCATTGCTAAAGATGATACAGAGCCACTAGCCCTTTTGTTATTATCATTAAGTTATAGCACTGATAACTTTTTGCTAAGTTGTAAAGCAAATATTACTTTCATTGCTATTACTAATATTGGCTACAAAAGCAGAATGCTTCTTAGTTGCACAAGCTGCTTCTTGCTGAAGAAAAAGCTTCAGGGACGTGGATTGTGACTGATAATTGTCTCAAATATTTTGGGTGAGCCAAGAATTCATTGCCTCCGGGAAGGTGAAGTATTTTAACATTGAGAGGTTCCTGGCTCATGAGAGTGTAAGATAGTTTATTCTTTCCTTCTGCAGAGTAGAACTGCAGGTTGTATGTGGTTGCTGTCAGAGAGCTGTATACCCTGGCTGCTGCTCTTTGGACTTACAGAGCTTTCCTCTGATGTGCAATCATTAGCCCTTCTTCGGTAATTTGTAGCTAATGCCATTGCAACGGTGTTGGCTATAGCTGCAGGAGAGGCTGGTGGGCAGAGAAGAACCAGAATGGTAAAGTTCGGTGCCAGATCTGAACTTAATCAGTTTATTCAAATGTGAGCTTTCTATGAAGGAGCTACTGATAGTGTGTTGCACTGGTGGCACTAATGACTCCTAGCCCCTTTTGAGTGTACTAGCCTTTAGGAAAACATGGTCCTGACTGCAGAAAAGCAGTTCTCAGCAAAGCTGGCCAGTAAGAAAGCCTGCGGAGTGACAGTGAAGCTGCCATGGAAGGGAGCACACAGCCATAGCACTGTACTTGGGTCATCTCAAGCCATATTTAAAAATAAATAAATAAATAAATAAAAATAATCTTATTATATGCCTTGCTTGGTGATAAGCGCTTTGAATTTCTGCTAGAATGGGTTTTCTAATTTAGTTCTTAATTCTAAATGTTGT
>JAUBNY010000383.1:3491788-3512769 GCA_032275445.1 Crypturellus soui | reverse complement strand
GGAATGCGGCTCGGAGTTCCAGTGAAAACATCTTTTTGTCTGCTAATGTAATGGGTGCTTATTTTCTGCATCTTCATGTTACTGGGAAAAGCATCAGGGTTTCATTGTAAATCCATTATGTCTCCCTTGGTCAGAAATTATAAATGACAACTAGTCCCAAGATAAAGAAAAGAAAGTATTATTTTGTAGAGTAAAAAGGGGTTAAATCACTTTTTATCATGACTGTCCTCCTGGTTATGACATATTCAATGTATTATTTAGTTTAAGTGCATGATTAAGATAGAACTGGGGGTACTTCTGGGGAGCATTTTCACAGACGTTATACTTGCAGTACCTCATTCCGCAGTACAGAAGAAAGAAAAATGACATGTCCCTTTGTGAACCTATCCTTTTAAAATTAGGTTATAGATTATATAGTGGTGTGAGATCTTCTATGAATTTCTGGGTCAGAGGTACTTTGTTGTCTTTCTTTTATACAGCAAAACCCTTGTATCTTTATTAAAAATTTATTTGCTGTCAATAATTAAATGCTTATTATTTGATCTTTAATGGGGTCATGATTCCCATATTCCCATATTAATATAATAATGCAAAAGTAAAAAATGCCTTTCAGTTGGAAAAAGTACTTATTATTCTTTCTTTGTTCTGAGTAAAATAGTTTATCTTAAATTAAAAATTAAAAAAACTGAATTTTCTTTAATCTTAGAATTAAATTAGTGCTAATTAGTTCTATTTTCTCTACAACATTCAAATGCTAAAGTCTTAGTCATTTCTTCAGAGTATTAATAGTGCCCTTTGGCTGTAATCAAGATTGTCTTCAATTAAAAGCAATACAGTTAACTCAGTTACATTATGAGTTATTGTTCTCAAATCACAGGGTTAAGAACACAGATCCTGTGTATTTTGAGCACGGGCTCTCCACGAGGTTCTGCAGTGCCAGCCCGTGTTATTTACACTTCCAAACTGCAGAGTTGCCCACAGCGCGGTCCCTGATGCAGCCCCTTCCCGCGCAGGGCAGCCTCGGCCGAGGCGGGAGTTTGAAGGGGTCCCGCGCGGAGCTGCTGCGCTCGGCACAAGCAGCTTCTGGTTCAGGTCAGTGTTGAGGATCTCCCTCCGCCTCCCCAGCGCTCCCTGCCCCACCCCGCTCACGCGTTGTGCTGTAAACCCTGCAAATGAGACTTCTGCTTGGTATTCACAGCTGCTCTTCTCCTTTGTGAAGAGTAAAAGAGCCCTTGCCAGGCTGCAATAATTCATCTTATTTTATTAATGCTCTTTTCAGTCAAGAAAATTTGTAATATAAAGTAATGGTGGATTTCAGCTGAAAATAGAAATATTTCATTCAAATTTCTTGTCTATCTAATGTGAAGAAATGCTGGTCCCATAGAAACAGAAAAAAGAGTTTCATGTATGCTCATGAAACCATTTTTTTTCTGGCTTCAAAAGATAAGCATGGAATATGGGAAAATGTCTTTCACATCTCTGTGTTTACAAACAAAAAGTCTAAACATGCTGAACAAACAAAATGGGTCTGGGGAGCCTTGTTCACTGTTACCAGATTGCCATCCTGATAGCAGAAATACACTTTGATTCTACCCCAGTAGAAAATTAATGCTTATAAAAAGCTTAAGAGTTGCAAAAATATTCTTCTGGTGGTTCCTTAAGCACCTGACAGGACCACTTCTGTAAGGTGTTCTCACTAAAGCGAATGATCTGGGCGCTTGCAGGAAGATCCAGCACCTGCAAGTCTCAGTCAGGCTCGTCCAGAGATCTGGATTTGACAGATGAAGTATTTACACTTCAGAAGCTTTTGTGAATTGTAATATTTGTTTATTTCATTTTCATTGATATTTGGTTTTGCCCAGGATTAATCTGCAGTCTGTGATGGTGATTTTTCTGTGTTGCCCACTCTTCAAGAGGGAAATGAGGTAGCTGGATGGATACTGTCAGCAAAGTATCTGCATTTTTACAAATTTAATTTAACTTGACGAAATTTCTAGAATTTTGAAGTCCATTTTCTGAAAGCCTAAGCGCAAGCAAAGGGTTTATATGAACTAAAATTTGTATTCTGTGGAGTAAATACCCTTTCTGAGTCTCAAAATGCTGGCACAACCATCTCAGTTTGACACTGAGGCAATAAATCAAAAGGGACGGACAAAGATATGAAACCAAACCCTTCAGAAAGAGCATTGCGTCTCTACATGCAGAAATAATTGCTTTCTTGGAATGTGACAAAAGAAAATTGAATATAAAATATGGTGTTAACAGACAGCAAATCTAATTTGTAGAGATTTTCTACCTTAGTCAGGAAGATTTCTAGGGGATCGTATACATGTAGCTAGGTAAGCAGCCATAGTTTAATACCTTCTTTCTTGGAGGAAAATAAAAATTTCCTAAACTTTCCTAGGTCATATGACTCTCACATCAAAATACATATATACACACCTACGTGTGCATATATTCATGTGTGTATTTGTAAGGTGGAGGGAAGTGGATTGTATGTGGTTTTCCAAAAGTAGGAAACTTCCCTCCAGCTTAGCCAAATGTCATGTTTAATAGAAAAGAGTTTTATTAGGCTTAAGGAAATCAAAATAAAGCTTCTTTCCTCTAACAGTGTGTACAGGACCTTGCTTCCACCTTCTGTCGTGTAGAAAGCTACCTAGAAAGTTGCATCTCATGGTAACATCACTGTTGCTGAGGGCTTCAGCTTGCTGGGCTAAGGGTTACAGAGCCCTAGGCTAACTGCGAGTGCTGAGCCCCGGGCACCTTTTCTAAGGTGTAGATCTGCGGTTTGGTCGCGGGGCTTGTAAGCCTCGAGCAGAAGTTAGTCTAGGAATTCAGAGTCTAGTATTTTCTACCTCAGTCTGTTTCAGGAATTTGCTAGCTCAGTCTGAGGTGTTTGCTCTGAGGCTGCCCTGCCCTCCGTACAGCTGCAGATGTTGTGATCCCAGTCACCGGGGCTGTGCTGCAGGGCCACTGCGCTATGTTAGGCCTTCTGCTGCTTACACCACTCGGGGGGTTCTTTTCCAGCAACCTAAATTTGTACCTGTCTTTATGGGCAAGTGTGAAGGACATCTGCACAAAATACCCTCTTACCTGGGTACAGGAGTAATGTGTCCATACCTCAGTGAAACCCTGGAAAACTTGTCTCTATGATATATACGTGGGAATATGGTGCCTGTCTGTCTCTTAGTCTGTCTCTTTTTATGTATTAGTGTGTGGGGTAGAAAAAACAATTACAGATCTCGTCTCTTTACAGGTAGCGCTTGATATATCACAAAGGGAAATGGCCTTTAGTGGCTGAATTGATTTTAATAGATATTGAATCAACCTGTTAGAAAATAATTGCCAGGATTCCTGTGAATCTTGATGAAAACCTTCTGAAATGTGATATTTTTTGTTCTTTTTTTGTTCCCTTTTTAGCAGCATTTTGTTTTTTTAGCATTTCTTCAATGACTCTTCTATTCACCAACTCTTTATTTGACAGAGCAAAGCTATAAAATAAACATAATTGTGACTCTGAGAGCTGAGATACTGGAAGAGTACTCTGACTAGCTGAGCTGAGTCGTTATTCATGTATAGAAGAGAGAGGAGCAGGACAGCCAAATAAAACCCGTTTTTTCCCTAACCATATTGTGCTGAGAATGAGAAAAAATGTTTTGTCTTACAAATGTAAAAGAGCGAAAAATAAAAAATTCAAAGTTCATTCTCTAAAAAGAAATGAGAAAAAGAACCAGAGAGCTCCATCAACCCCTGGAGCTCTACTTTCAATTAATAGAGCTGTACATAACTCCTCTGATGTTGTTGCATTATGAAATTCACAGTAAATTAAAGCAAAACCTCTTCATTGAATTTTCAATCTAATTTGAAATCAGAAATGAATTAGAAATGTTTATATGTATGTACATAGCGCCAGTCACTTTGGTGTCTCACAAAGAGCCACTTGTAAAATGTGGCCTTAGCATCAAGTGGGGATTGCGGGGGCTCTGCCCAGTTGATGAGATTTGTCTTGATTTAAAGCTTCGGGGAAAGCAGCTTAGAAGACTCAGTGCAATATTGTGGCATGCTCCCATTTTTACCTTGAGCAAAGGACCTCTGCTTAATAAGTTCCTAATGTTTTTTGATGTTTCAGGATGCAGTTCAAGTGCGAGTGAAACAATCATTTCCCAAGTATAGTTAGTGACGTGCAAGAAATTGTCTCAAAAGGTTTCAGGAATTTGATTGACGAGATGAAAGATGGTCCTGACGTCAATTTACCAAGATTATTTTTTAATGAATACTACTTTAAAAGCATATGCAAAATTAAGATCAGTCACAAAAAATGCATTTGGATATGGCATTTAACGAATGATATACATAATGCATTGGAAATTAACTTTTATAACTCGCAGTCGTACAATGATTCTTGTTACGGGCTCTCTCGATTTGTGAGAGCTTTGGTAGTGAAAATAATAACCGCAAGCAAAGAAAACCTGAATTGTGTATTTTTATGTATTGCGATAGACGGTGTGCCGGCTAATGGCCTCTAAAATACTGGGGAGGCTCCCATGGGCAAACCCTGCTTCTCACTCACGTGCAGGTACAGAACGAATGTGTCATGGAAAGAGGTTTTGGCTGGGTTTTTCCCAGTGCTTTTATTCCCGGTTACCATGCTGATTTTGCACTTTTTCTCTCTTTAGGTTAATGATATTCCTGTTGAAGACAACAAAAGATTCATGTAAAATTTAAAGAGAGTCCTATAACAAGATACATGTAGCTTTATTAAAAATACTGTAATAGTTGTTATCTTTATATGTTTAGACTCTTGATGAAAGATGGTCCAGTGTTAAAATCTGACAGGATTTTTAAGGAAATAGGTGAAAGAATTAGATTTACTTCCTCATGGAGAAAAGAGCAGAAATCTTGGCAATGACCTGTCAGTACCTAAGCAGCGGCTGTAGGGAGGATCATGCAGAATTGTTCTACGAACCTCTGTGAGGTGGAGAACAGCAAGTCAGCTTGGGTTGTAGGAGGAAAATTCTCTGTTTGGGTGGGAAGAATCTTAGTTGATAAGGAAGAAGGTAAATAATCATTTCTCTGGAAGCAGAGGTACAGTTGGTGAACAGCCAGCTTTTCCCTGGCACATATTTATTTAAGTATAAATGACTACCTCAACGCATGGCATTGCACTGAGTGATCTATTGATGTTTCTTTCATCCTTGTATTTCTGTGACTTAATAATTCTGAAAACTTATCAGTTAAATAGTTAGGGGACCCCCCAGCTGTTTCCTGACCGCTGGGGACTTTTGTACGCGTGACCCTCTTTCTGCAGAGAAGAGGATGGCAGGATGATGGAAGTGTTCCCATGACCAGACCTTGTTCTCCTCCACATTATGCAAGAGATTTATTAGTTTTCCCTAGAGATTTGAGAAGTCTTACTTGGAATTTATCTTAAGTTACTTTAGTAGTGTCTTGGTGTGATAGTGCTGTAAGAATAACTGTATAACTTAATAGTGATTCTCACCCGCATTTTGTGATAGGCAAAAGTTTATCCAAGTTAATAGAAGTGAATGGTAGAGTTTGATGCAAGTGGTTTCATCTAAGAGCATGTAGGAGCTCTGTTTGCTACAGCCAAGCTGCATAAAGGTGAAAAATATAATTTAATATCTTAAAATACTTTCCAAAGGAAAATAAATGAGGGGCTGGGTAAGTGAATAACCTTAGCATAAAGTAACTCATGCATTATTAACTTAATTTCCTGTAAAGTTTGAACAAAAACCCTGTTGAAACATTAGTCTGCGTTTCCTTGCTAGGCTGTGTTCATAATGCTCTCTCCCATTTTAAAGAACATATTTTCCAGTCTAAATAACATATTCTCGAAGCCTGAGGACTTTCACACCTTCCCAGTTCTCTGTTTCATTTCTAAATATTACAGATTTTGAAGCACAAGAGGCTCTAAGTGTGGTACCTCAAAGGTTGTTCAGCCTTCTAGATATCCCTCAAGCTGGCTCTCATATTTGCTTATTACCCAAAATTCTTCCCAAGAAGGCTTAGCCTGTTTTAGTTAAAGACTCTGGTCCTATTTATTGTAGCTGGGCAAAATACTTCTGCATGAGTGTTACATAAGGTCAGTTTCTGTTTAGGCCTGGCGCTTACCTGACACCCAGCATCCACATGCATCTTTTCTAGCGTGTGTGTTAAACATCGCTCAGTACTGGCCACTTCCCTCTCCTTACCAAGCAGAGGCGAGCAGGGATGTGCTCCCACGAGCCATCCCCAGGCTGCTTACTGAGACCGAACTGCAGTGTTAGAGCCCAGGACCCTGGGGGTGAACATTGCAGTATTTCTGTTCCTAGATATCCAAGTCTCAGTTTTTGACTTTAGGATGTGCAATGTGTCTGGAAGTGTTAGGAAGCTTCTTCAGCTGTGTTAATAGCAGAATGCGCTTGGCAAGGCTTAGGAGGAGCTTTGATATGGTTTTCGATTATACTAAAAAAGGATGGGAAAGGTTTCCCCCCCACACCTTTTTTTTTTTTTTTTTTTAGGAATGCAGTCTGCCATGCCCAAAGCTCCTAAAGGAAAATTTAGAGAGAACTGTGCTCTTTTTCTGAGACATACCTGGGGAATAATTCTATTTGATTCTTGCCCCAAAATTAAGTAGCTTAAGCATTTAATCCAAGACAAATCCTAAAAACCCACTTTTGTTTCATATTCTCAGAGTAGTTGTTTTTGTTGTCTTGTGTTCCTTCCCTTCTGTGCATATTACAATGAGACACAAATTACTTTTGAAACCTTATTAATCAATGAGATGGCTCAGCTAAGCTCTGTGTAGAAGTTTGGGAAATAGAAGTTTTGGAACTACCTTGCTGATGGTCACATGTGGAATGTTTTGAATTTGATCAGGTGCATTACTATTAGAAATTGTTCATTAGGATTCCTCTTCAGTTTAAGGTCATTATGAAACACGAGGAAATGTGAGAGCTACAGGCTGGTGAATAAGACTGAATTTTCCAAGAGTTTAATCTCAGTAAACTAAGTTCCCCTTGCAGGGACTTCTTTTGTTATTATTTTTGTCTAATAATTCTTGTATATTTTGGATGTATTAAAGATAACTAGGACTATCTTCTCTTAAATTCATACAATTATTTTTTATTATTTCTTTCAAATGGGACCTAAGATTTTCAGAACACTTCACTTTTCCTGGTGGTCATGGTGATGGTTGAAACTCTGGTTCCACTGGCAATACCAGAAAATTCAGTTTTCAGTACGATATGTTTTAGTGACATTTCAGGTTTGGTGTGCACACACACATCCACACAACTCCCTGCTCTTGAGGAAGAGAAAAGCTAAGGAATTCTCTCAATATTTTCAGAAATTAATTTTATTATGCTTGTGTTTTACTGTTTATAATATTTATTTTTAAAATTAAAAGGAGTGGAGTGTCTTGCACATTTTGATACAAATAGACGAACCTTCATACAAGGTCTAGAGAAAAATAAGAAATTCCTAGAATTTTTTCAGAAAATATTGAAAAATGTTTCCTGAGAATCAGCCTGATTCCTCATATTTCATGTCTTGTAATCGAAGAACTGTGCGGTTAGGAGTGGTCTCTGCCACGCACAATGTTCCTTCCTGCAGGAAGGAGGGCGGTAAGGCAGCTTCCCAGGACACCTTCCCGAAGGATCTCACCCGCACCAGTGACTGGGCAGGAGGTTATGTGGGAAGCCTGTTTCAATGTGGGCTACAGGAGCCTCCAGAATGTTTCTGGCTGTTCTGATATAGATTTTGACCCCGTACTCCTCCTTACTGCACCGTTATCCTTGTGTGAGCACTATTATTAACTGTTAATTTTCACCATGTGCACCTTTCCCCAGTATTCCTTCTTGACTTTCCCTGTGATCTTCCAACTTGGAATTATCCCAGAAACAGATAACATGAGTCTTCTATATCAAACTGTTCTTGCTGGGGTTACTGGGCAGGTTTTTCCCTTGAACACTCTTTTGATTAACTCTTCTCATTAGTCAGCTTGATAAACCTATTACTGCAGGAAGGTTAAAAGCCTACATTTAAAGGCAGAACAGAAGCAAAAGATACCATGTTGGTAGGTCATTTTCTCTTGACAATATCATCTGCATTTCTATCAGGTTGTTGTCTGAAGCTGCTAAAAGTTTTTATCACACAAGGTTAATTGCCTTTGGCACAGTAGCCTCTGATTTCTCTTGAGAACCCCTGATAGCCCGCTCTTTCCTCTGAAATTAAATTATTTTCTTGTCATGAGAGGTGTGACAGTTTAGCATTTCTTTAAGAGGATCAGTGGCATCAAGAGTCACATTACCTCCTAGTTCTGTTTTTTCACCTCTCCTTTGGGTGTTATTTTTCTGTTACTGGGTGGACCTTCTCCAGTTTGACATGCCAGCTGAAACTGAGCCATGTATTAGGCTTATTAAGCATCGCTGGTTGCCCTTACTCAAAAAAATACTCTTCATCTCTTAACGTATATGTGAAGGTTACATTGTATTCATGAGTCTTTTATGTTCATCTGTTCCTGTAGCATAGGTGTAGCTTGTTTTCCCAAATAGTGATGTATTCAAGAAAGCCTTTTTTGTTATATGCCTGTATCATCCTATATCTTACAGCAGTGAAAGTCTCTAGGAAACAGAGACTATTGAAAATCCATTACTCCATGTAATTGCTTGCAAATCCCTCCAAATAGATAATGTATTTTAAATAAATCACTCTAGTTGACAGGTAGGGATAAGATGATATATCAAGATACTTAATTTTTGTTTCTGGAAATCTCCCTCCTGAGAGGGCTGCTCCAGAAGGTGATGCTTTTGTCAGACCATCAGTGAGCGTTGCCATGAGCTGTGATGTAGTTGTGGGCCTTGCCTTTCTCTGCTCGTCTGCTTTCCCATCATTTGGAAAGGGGAAAACATATTTTGCCTGTCTTTGAACAAAAGCCAGTGAAGTTTCTCTGAAAAACGCCTGATTGGAAGTGTGGCAAATTAAAGACAGTTGGAATTTTTCTGTTGAGATTTTCAGATGTTGGACAGATGTTATTGTTTGCTGAGCTAGGATTTGTAGAACGACAAAATAATTTGATGTTCTAACAAAACATTGATTACACACACTAAATAGCCTTGCTAAATATTTCCCTTATGGCTTGCATTTCCAGGGTTATAGTTAAATGAGCACCCCATGTCATCAACAAATGTACAGAAGGTGCCTTTGCCACTTCGAGGGGGTGATCCCAGCATTTAAATAATGATTTATTCTTGCTTTTATTAGAACAATTATTGGTTATTTCAGACTTGAAATGGGCAGATTAAGCTCTGTGAACCTCTCAGCTGAAACCTCACAACACTGGCAATTTTCAGTGATTAAAGTAATTTACTTTATCTATAAAATGTAAAGATATTTCATAATAGCCATACAGCAAGTACAGGGAGGTGTAGTTTTCCCGGAGATAATCAGACCTCTGGGGATAAAGGGTCCTGGCTGCACCTCATGCATTGCGAGACCCAGAGGGCTTTATTATCTGATGATTACCACACCCCCATTTCCATGTCTTTTTGCTTAATTAATCACAGTAACATTATTGCCCAACTTCAGACAACAAAAATAATGAGAGAGGCTTTAAAAGATTCAAAGACTAGAGGAAAAACAAGAGATCCCATAGGAAAGTACCCATAGTGAAACTGAGGTTTACAAATCACTGAGATCTATTAAAAATGATGCTTACATTTTGTAAAGTGCCCTCTTTAATATAAATATAATTATGTTTTAAATATTGTAAATGTCTATATACTATATAAAACATATACTTGTTTTGATCAAAGGAGAGGAGGGTTATACTTTTAGGATGAAAAACCTCTCTTAAAATCTCTCAGCCATATAATCCGATTGTTACACTCATTCTCCGTTTTGCTTGAAAGCCTTGTCATATCCACTCTTTGGTCCATCTTTTAGTCCAAATACACACAGTTCTGTGTACATTCTCACCTTTCTGCCTTACATCCCATCATCCTTTTTATATGTACAAGTCAAGACTAAGGTCTTCAGGTATTACCTGTCAGAACTCATTTCACCTCAGGAGTCTGCCTAAGGATCTACTATTAAACTTCTGCTGTATTTTATCTCTCCTGTTAATGTATCCTGTATGCTGCCTTACTTGACAGTTGGCATTTTGTACTTCAGTCTCTCTGCCTATAGAATAGGTGCCTGATTTTTAGAGATTTGGGTGAAACATTATTTTACCCTTTCTGGCATACCCTTAGGCTGTGGACAGAAATCTTATGGTAACTTCAGTCCTGTCAGAAAAGTTACCACCTCTAGCTGCATATCACTGACCTCATCCTGATTTTGCATTTGACAAGCTCATTTTTTTTTGTAGTGTTCCTTAAATATTTCTAATATTTGAGGTGAAATCAGCCCAATCTTTTACAACCACAAGCTGCTCATTCTGCAGTCATAAAAGATGCAGATTGTGAGGGGAAAAAAAAAAAAGAGTTTTTGCTGAACCTTGAGATTTCTGGATGCTTTTCTACTCATCAGACACACCAGATCTGCACGATACAGTCACTCCAGCTGTGTGCTTTCTGAAAAGGAACTGCTGCAGGTAGGTTATGCTTCCAAACCAGTTTCAGAATTTCAGCACTCAGTGCTGAGGCACGGATAGTCTAAACTGGCAAATAGAAAGAGTTTTCAAACTGGGCTTTACGTCTCTGTTCGCTCCCTGGGTAGGTGCATGCCTGTCCATGGTCAGCTCTTGAGGATACCTCTGAGTTTGAGTTAGAGCCGTGTTGTATTCAGGCAGACAGGTAACCCCATCCAATTAAGATACAAATTTATGGAGGGCAGGAAGAAGGTGGGATTGTCTTTGATAAGCATTCTTACTCTCTGCTAATTTTAAGTGATGGCAGAGCCTTCTGGTTTGTAACTTCCTTTGATTTTCCCATTTGTAAATTCCCTCTTACTTTCATCTCACAGCAGTTTTAAAGCAGACCTGTAATCCCATCTCTGTTCAAATGCACAGAGAGATTAGAATTTTTTTGTACATGCAGTACAACAGTATCCATGATTTTTTTTTGAACACACTTTCCTTGCAATGTATTTAATCTTCGGACAAATATATTTGAATTGCACTCACAAATTTATAATCTTTTGGAGTTCTAAAACCCATATTTTGGAAGGACAGTTCTTGTCACCACAGGTACCTCGGGGGCTGTGGTTTCTCTATTTTACAGATAGTCTTCTGTTTTCAAATGGTGTTTTTGGTGCCATGGGTCTCAGCAATATACAGCAAAGATAAATGAAATAGTATGTATTTGATACTTAGTTTAGGTGGAGATCATCACTTTTACTCTTCCTTGTTCCTAATTGGATAGGCAGAAAGGAGAAAATCTATCCACAGGAAAGATCTTAGCTGTGCTCTTAGCTCTGGAGCCAGGTCTATGACAAGATAAGGCTTTTTCAGGTTAATGTAATCTGTGACTGTCTATGCTTCTTTAATCAGAAAGCTAAGTTGTTTCTTAAGTCAATTATGTTATATTATGCTGGACAGCAGCACTTAGTGAGGTAAGCTAAAACAAACAATGTCTATACATGAAAATGTTTATAGG
Organism: Crypturellus soui; assembly: GCA_032275445.1. Taxonomy (NCBI): domain Eukaryota; kingdom Metazoa; phylum Chordata; class Aves; order Tinamiformes; family Tinamidae; genus Crypturellus; species Crypturellus soui. The sequence continues at coordinate 3,501,172 of JAUBNY010000383.1, read as the reverse complement.
ATGTCCCTCATATCCCCTAACATCTACGTACTCTGCATTCCATTCATACTTTTATCTCAAATCCAGGTTTTGAAAGGCAGCTAGGATATATGGAGATACAAACCTTCTCAAACCAACACTTCCGTACACCCATTTCTGTTTAAAGCAGTAGTTTTTGAACTTTCAGAGAAAAGGAATAGTTGTAAATTTTGTAAAACTAATGTTCTTAAAAAAATCCAGAGTGGGAGGTTTGTAAACTACTGACATCAGGCACCTAGTGGATTGCTGTGAGCAGTACTTGCTCAGTCTTTTGGAATTAAGAAAAAAAAATAAAAAAAAAATCAGAAGGAAAAGTTAAGGTAGGTTTTAGAGATATATACAAGTACTGACATTTTAAAGTTATTGAGAAAAGTTCTGATTTGTAGGTTCTAGTGATATGCTTTTATTTTGAAATTCATTCAGACCCCAGACTAAACAACTGTTTTCATTATTTTCTGTTAGATCTGCGTCAAATATGCTTATTTTGAATTGTTTTTTATTTGAGATTTTTAAGAAGACTTGCAATTTGAAACATTAAACCCCCTCTTTCATTTTACAATTCTTTGTAGGAAATAGTACATCACTAAAATAATTTTATCCCAGAAAGCATTTTTGCATGAAAACTATTTTAATTAAAGCTTTTTTAAGATCTCTGATTTATGGGTTAAGATCTACAGTTAATTTCCCATGAGATGACTGATTTCTAAATCGTGCCACATGCGATTTGTTGGTTCAGACACAAACTACTTGGCCAACTTTGTGTTACTCCCCCTACAAATGTTATTTTTATGTCTCAAAATCTTTTTCGGGAAGCTCAAAGCACAGCTGGTGTAAATTCTTTTCTCCTTCAGAGTCTTTCTGTGATAAGATGTACTCAAGTTAGTATCTGCAAAAGATCTGGGGTCCCAGGTAGATGATCCACAATGTTTTCTGTTTTCAGACAGGAAACTTGTGATTCTTGCACTGTCTGTATAATGATCTGATAATGTTATAATATCTCTGAAGAGATTTGTGTAGGTTTGGTTCTTAAGCTTTGCTGAGACAATGTTGAACATGTTAGGTATTTGCTAAAACTCCACGTGTATGGTCTGAAATACTTTTCTGCCTACCTCCCTCAAGTCTACAGCTCAACACGTCGCTCAGCTGAGGCCCCCGGAGTGTTTGCCCGTTAGACTCCTCTATCGCACTTTGTTCTTGAAAGAAAGAAGATTCCTGCTTGGAGCTCACTGCATGTGGAAACAGATACAGGGTTGTTTTGTTTTGTTTTTGTGTGTTTGTTTTGTGAACACAGGTTTTCTAGGAAGCGAGACATGGTGGGCCAGAAGACAGGAATCCGGGTGGGCCCCTGTGCCGTTCAGCCTCCTCATTTGCTAATTTGGAGGGTGTCGTGCCTTAGCCAGGAGGGTGGCAGTGGCGTGCTTTGGTTTAGGGGGCAGGACGTGATTGCGGCTGGGGGAGCAGAGGGAAGGGTCTTCCTAGAGAGGGAGGCCTCCTCCAAAGCAGAGATTCTCCTCCTCTGTGATTGGAGCACACCTGGAAATGTGAGCAGGGTATATGCTATAGATAGAACCCATCACACCAGCTGCAATTTTAATTAGTAGACCTACATGTCCACTTTCAGCTTGATAATTTAAAACTTAGTATCAGAGGACAGTGATTGGAAATTTGTAGCAGTTCCTAGCCATCACTGTTGCCACATCCTTTTACAAAAGAGTGAACTATGAAAGATATGCAAATTTTCCATAATTATACTTTTAGATGGTTACTTAAATACCTGTCCTTTTTGCTCTACAGGCATAAAGTTAGTGACTAACGGGATGTATACCTCAGATATGCTAATAAAAATAAATGTCTATGGTTTCTGGCAAAATAAAAGCTCCAGTAGTTTGGTATATGTACTGTATACATCTCTTAGGCACTGTCACAGTGCCTACTGAGACAGCCTTGGATAGAGCTGCTACAGTATAAAGATTAAGGCTATTTTGTATTCTTTGATTTTAATATTAGTGTTCACTGCATTTAAATTACTGTGTTACTAATTTTAGGTAGTATATTGATATATGTGGCTCAGTTATTTATACATATAATATGAAACCTGAGTAAAATACCCAGTAAGGTATCCAATGTGTAGTATCTCTTCTATGTAATAGTTACGTTCACAGAAATCAGTAGGATTTGGAAAATATTTTACGTAAGAACTTACTTGGACTTATCTGTACAGAATCCCTCTAATAAAGGTAATAGTTAATGAGATCCTAAAATCCTCTCTGCTTCTAATATCAAGTTTTGGCACTTCAGTTCAAACTGACTTGTGCCCCTCACACAACCCTTTTCTCTTTAAGAGTATTACTGAGAAATAGCTTTCTAATCCATGTAGTAATGGTAATAGTCTGACCCCTTGTAAATGGGAAATCAGTTTTCATAAAAATTCACAGTGAACAAGGATGTTCTTATGTTACCTGGCTTTGTACAAGGAGGAATGCCCAGAAGTGCTTAATAAAACCATCCCCCTGATTTCAGGGTCCTAATTTACCCCTTTCCTAATGTATTAGATACTCAGAACAAAAAGCGGGTTATTGAATTCTGGGTTCTAGAGTGTTTCTGCTCTTGTATTTCCAGCCTGCTCCAGAGACCTGGAAAGTTCAGATTTGAGTTTTCAGTGTTCACCTAGCTTGTGCTTGGCCCAGCAGCACCATATAACCTACTTCTGGCTCAGCGAACACATATTCTGTCCTTATATTCTTATTCTTCTGAAATACTCTATTGCATATTTTCTTCTTAATCAGAGATTCATTTAGCCTTTTTCATCTGTGTGTTTAGGATCTCCACCTTCCTCAAATTAATTATAGATCAGATTAATTGTACTTGGTAACCTGACACCCTTTATCTTAATTATCTGCTTATTAAACCTAGTGATCTGAGAGAGGGTTTACCTCCAGGTTTTAAACCTCTCTTATACAGTGCAGGATAATTCAGGCAGTCAGCAGGGCTACCGTTCCACTTTTAGTATTTGACTAATATCATTCTCAGGCTATTCAACTCTTGGTTGAATAGCATTCCTTACCCTTTACTGTCCAGGCTTAATGAGCTTGAATAAAGCAGAAAGTGCATAGGGGAAGGGAGTAACGGGGCCTCTTCTACTGTCTCAGGAAGCCGCTGAATACTGCTCTATCGATAGATAATCTCTACTATTGGTATATAGTTAGAATATAGAGTAGTATAGGTATATAGTTAGAATATAGAATAGTTTGGCAATTTGATTATTGCTGTTAACTTGAGCTTTCATGTAGACTTTAAAAAAAATAGTTTGAAGGAGAAGATTGGTGAGTGCCAAGTAAATACTAAGGACTAGTTAGGCTGAAAGGTTTCCACAGGAATTTTTGGAGCGCGTGAAAACTGCTTGGTAAGAAACTGGGACTGGCATCCTGCTTAGATTCTCGTACATAACACAGAGACACATATCTTCCGTAAGGGAGTTCCGTGTAGCTCCTTTTTCTGTCCTACTTCCTGCTGAAAAGCAAGGAAAATACCTAAAGAAGCTTGGATAAATTTTATGCTGAAGGAACAGGTCCTTCTCCAAAGCTCAGAATAATTCCATACAGGGCACCAGCAGAGAGAGACCTTCTGCCCATCCTCAGTGAGTATATTGTTTTGTAAAAAGAAGAGGAAGGACTTTCTTAAGGATGAATATATTTGAGGTCCTTTTGTGTAGAGTATGAAATATCTTTGTCTTCATCTTATCAATCATGCAAGTTCAAGTTTTTGTTACTCATAGTAACAGAACTGTAGTCTTTGCTCTTTTCTTTCTACTGCAGCCCAGCTCTCTAACCCTGCTCACGTTATACAAGAACCAAGGACTGTAGTTCCTGTAGTAAATGCTGAAGAGCTCATGTGGCAGCTACCTATGCTAGTTAAGTCAGCGTTGTGAAATCCTTGGAATAGTAGTGCTGGTATTTCCTACCACTAACGTGTCTGTTTTGGGGGATACTGAAATTCATCCAACTCTGAAGAGTTCTGAACAGATTGCTAGAGGATGTTTTCTGGGAAAAGTTACAATACCCTTAGGCATCTCCTGAGTGCTCACAGCACAAAACAAAAGGGATCCCCAAGCTCTGGAGAGTCTAAAAGTGCAGTAGGGAGGACAGTTTGGCAGGGAAGGCATTCTTTGGGTAAGAGCATGGAGTGCCGAATTGCAATAGTTTCCTAGGTCTCTGTGGGCCATCAGGAACACATAAAGACTGCCAACATCTCTTATAGATCTGTTCACAAATCCTATTACAATTCACAGTAAAGTGATCTTCTACCTGTCTTTCCTGAGGGGTCCAATTAAGGTAAGGATTTATTCAAGACATGTACTGACCTGGGGCTTGTGCAGTGCAAATCTGAGAGGAACGTGATAGTTCTTCTCTTTTATCTCAAGAACACTCCCTATGCAGGAGCTCACGCCAGCGGATCATCCAAAAAGGGATTTTCTAGTTGGGATTCTCCTTTCTCGGCTTTGTAAGTTGTTATACTTCACGTAATTACGGAGGAGGAGATGAACTGAATTGATTTCTTTCATCTCTCACCAGCTATCCAGCCAAGGGTCCTCAGAACCTGAAAAGCCATTTGAACAGGGATACTTTACATGCCAGATCACTATTCCAGAGACTGGTCTATCAGGAGAAGGTGCCTTTTCTACCTCCTAAGGGTAATTTGCCTTCCTGTATGATGATTAGCCCACTTTTAGGCTGTGGATGCATGAGATGTCAAAGAGCCAAAAAATAACTCTGGTCATGCTTGCATTTATTCCTAAAGAGACCTCATGTTTACCTTTAAAAAGTGGTTCTTGCTTCTTAAGAATTGCTCTTCTATTATTTATGATAATTTCATAATTTCCGTGTGGAGTTGTTGAGTTTGGTGAGGTATTCTAGAGTTCATAAAGTAGAAGAAAAATGTAGGAACTGCAATTTCAACTGTATGTCCATTATTTATAAGTTTCAATAAGACAGGTTACTTTGCACTGCTGCCTAAATCACACTCTTGTCATTGCTTTCTATAAATATTTCATATCTTTTTTTGGTCTTTTATAAAGGTACATGCATGTAAAAGGTAATATAATACCTGACCTGGTGTTAGTGTCACGATCATTACTGTTCGGTCATACTTAATTGCAAATGGGCTAATCAGTTTTCCCCAGAAAGCGAGCTGGGTATCCCCAAGCAAGCTAGGGAAGCTCGGGGTGGTGCCAGCCCCTCGGTCTGCAGGGTGCATAAAGTAGCAGGGCTGTGGCTAAGGATGTAAGCATAGGTGGAGAAAGGTATTTTCATCATTATCTGCTTGCATAATATCCTGAGCTAAGGAAAAACGAGATACAGAATTCTGGTCCTTTCAGTCATAGGAGCACAGAAGGCCCAGATTTTTTTTTCTCGGTTACATATCATTAAGACCTCAAAAGCACTAAGGATTGTATATTACATAGGTGGGCGCCTGCTAGTAATGCAATACCATTTTATTCTGTTAATAACTTAGCAATAATGGAAGGGTGAGTATAAAGAGATGCAAAGCCTACCAGGAGAGATGGATAAGCAAAACAGAATTGTTGTGATAAAAGGAATTTATTGCTCCCAATGAATGTTAAAGTAAAATGTAGTGTGTGCAGCTTTGGTTTATTTTTGTTAGTTAAATGCAGACTTATTTAACTGTTCTTAAAGTGCTTTAGTATTCATGTATCTTTTACACTGCTAGATGTAAAGAATGAAGAGAGAACTTTTCAATTTGCAATTAATGACTAATGCAAAAAATGACATTTGGTTTTATTAAAAATAATCAGAAAGCCATACCAATAAGAAAAGACATTAAAATTATGAAGAAAATCATGTGTCAAAATCCTTACCCATAAACAAGCTCTGCTTGGAGGTTTTATTGGCCATATTATTTTGGTTGTTTAGGGAAAGACATATGATGTGCTCAAGGTAAATAGCTTGAAAGCATTTCCACCCAAAACTGAATCTGTTTATGTGCAGGTGTAGTTGGGGCCTGCCTAGGGCCTTCTGGGCTCCTTGCAGAGCCTGAGGCACTGTCTTACACAGCAATACAATGTTTCTGAACCAATTTATTAGTTACCTCTGCAAGCGCATTAGGGTAAACATATACTAGCGAGGTGATTTTAATAAGCAAGCTACCTGTACCATCAATTTACTGAATAGCAAGCTCTTCAGCTAGTTTGAAAGACGTGAGCATTCTTATAAACACTTTTTTTTTTTTTTTTTTGCTCCTGGAGATGAAATTTCAAGATAAATATGGAACAGTAGAATGCAAATGCCTAAAGCTTGTTAGCCACCAGGTGAGTGATCCTGGCAGCAGATGAGCACTGGATGGAACCTTCTACCTATGCGCTGGCGTCTGCGAGTCAGGGGAGACCTGCTGGGAGCTGGCGGGTGCCATCGCACAGCTGAAGAGAGGATGTCACACGTCAGCTGTCGCTGAATTCATTTTTACGCTGAGGCTATAGGTCATGATAAACTTCCTTGCTCTGCTCTGTAAATATAACTTGGCACCACTGTGATGCTGTAAATCTTAAAGTCCATGCCTGCTTTGCCAACAGGTGGTATACCAAAGGGAAATTTCCATGAAATGAATATTTTGGGTGGGGTGGTAGCTCAAGTAAACAAACTGAAGATTTAGGTTCTGTCCTGCAGACGTTTATACACTGCCAATAGTGGCTCTGGATGCAAAGTAGCTCCTCACAAGCAGAGCTCGTTGTTAAGCTTTATCCTTTTGCTAGCACTTACATGCATATCTCAAAATCTATGAAAAAATGCATCTAATAGACAAAATAAACTGGATTTCTGTATACTGTGATGGTCAGTATGTCAAGGTCATAATCCAAAATAACCTACAAGAATATCTGTGCATCATTTGGACTCTTCTTAAGCTGGATTTTTGTTCCTGTTTTAAGAGATTAGGTAATACTTTTCAGTACACACTAAGTATCTCCTTTGGTGTGATTTATTAGAGAAAGACATGTTCATAGGAATAGCTGTGCAACTGAAAACATGTTTTTCTTTTCAGGATCATGGATTGGCACCACTCTTTGTGATGGAAGCAAGGACTTGTAAGAAAATTTGCATGATGCTGAGTTTATTGAACAGCCTAAAGGACTCCCCAGAAGCCCTGTAAAGATTCACAGTAAGTGTAAAAGTCGTGATCATGACTAATAGAAAATAAGTGCTGGAGATATGAAGAGTTTTACAAAAGAAACACTATTCTATCTTAAGAAATAAAATTAAAAAGCAAATGCTATTAAACGCAATGAAAATAGATGCACTGAAGTGTTTGAAGACCCACTTTTAAATCTTTTCTTATTCTTTAGTTCCCTTTTTAAAGCTAACCTTTTTCATGATGTCAGAAATAATAACTATATTTGAGAATACTTAGGATTTCTGGGACCAGTGCTCACTAGCACTACCTCATTGCTTCCTTAAGCACCTTTCCTATCTCTCTTTTTCTGGAGAAGTGTCATCTTTGCTGCGTGTGACGTTCATGCACACACATCACAGAATGCTGTGGTTCCTGGGCATTATGGCAAAACATTTGCTAACCAGAAATTATTAAAAATGCTACCTGCAACAATTTTTTTCAATCAGAAGTTTTATAACTTAAGAATTAAAGCAGACATAATTCTTCATATGTCTAGTCTAGTAAATGGAAATTAAGAAGATGCCTCTTTTTCACTTATGTGCTTGGGAAGAATATTTCAGCATAGAAGCTAATGAGCTGAAGAGCAACAATACATTTTGCGTTATGTTATACTCCTTGTCCTTGCCTGTTACAGGTAGCATTAATGCTTGCAAGCGGCATGGCTGCCAAAACACAAAACCTCACAAAAACAGTACTTTCAGTTTCAAGTTACAAACTGATTCTCAATAATAAAGATTCTAAATCATAAAATAATAAACTGATGCGCGATAAAAAGCATCATGGTTTCATTCGAACCAAGGACGTTTTTTAGATGTTAATTTTCTTATATTTAAATAAATTCTCTTAATAGAGCTTGAGAAGCTTTTTGAAGAGCCCAAAACAATTAGTTATTTAATTTGTCAATCCAAACCAGAAATAAATCAAAACCTCTGCAGCTAGCTAACTTGCTGAAAGACAGAGACTTCTCTATTATTTTTTCTTAACAAACTTTGACCGCACTCAGTCTAGGGAGCTCCATACAAAAGATATACAGGCCTGGAAAAAAATAACTGATTAAATTTTCAGCAGCTGCTGGGCAGATAGTTTGCCTGAGGCACTTTTGTCAGTTTCAAAGGGTCCTTTTATTAATTTTGCATTTTGTATTTTGTTAGTGGAAAGAGCTAACTCTGTGGGGACTGCCAAAAGCTATAGGCAGCGAATCTTACAGCAGCAAAGAGGAAGCTGTAGAGCATGCCAAGTAGATTTAGCACACTGAGCACTCTAAATTACATTTGTTTTATCAGTCCTAAAAATATATTAACTTCAGGTGTAAGTTCTTTGAATAAAGCCTTAAAGCTAGTACATCCAGTTCCTCCTCTGTTTATCTAAGGCTTTCACTTTGTCCGTAAAAATAAACCGCTGTAGTCTGCCAAATATCTACCTGTGTAATTTTAATCTTTTCTTCTTGTGATTGTTGGCACATTCTTCGTTGCTCTGTTTTCTTGCTTGTGTTGATCTTATGTCCTTACTAGAAAAAGTATTGAAGGCTTTATCTAGATCCCCATTAATTTCCATGAAATTCAGGTACAGCTTTTATGGTCAGAAAGACTGGGGTCTAGGTAGAACCAATATTTGAATAAACATGCTCTACTTTCCTTGAGCGCAGCCTGGCATTCGTAGCAGCACGTGGAAAGTGCTGCCTGCAACATATTGCTCAGACAATTTGTGAGCATAAGTTAGAATGCAGGGGTTAAACAGAAAACACAAACCCCCCTTGTGATGCTGGGAATTTCACAAGTTCCACTCAGGCAGCTTCAAACAGCATTAAACACAAAGGAAAAAAAGTATAACCCGAGGCTAGAATTTGCAAAAGACTTACCTGCAGGAGAATATAGCTAAAATTAAGCCTGAAGACAAAGCATTTGGGCTTACATTTAGAAAATTGAATGGCAAAGTACATATTTTTAGAATGTGAATCATACTCCCTTTTTTTGTTTCATTGCATTTTTCAGAAAGCTTTTTTTTTCTGAGCAAAAATTTTATCCCAAATCAATATATGATGGAGTTACTACTGCATTATTTAATGTCTTCAACAACTATTTTTGTGTGCAGTCCTGTGTCAGCCAACCTCATTGATATCATTTATACATAAAGGAGTATGTTCTTGCTGCCACTGAAGTTAACAGTAAGCCTGACAATAGCAAA
>JAUBNY010000383.1:3465823-3480400 GCA_032275445.1 Crypturellus soui | reverse complement strand
CTACCCCTATGAACAGCTCCTGCTAGGATTTTACTGGTTAGAACTTTCTCTAGTTATTTCCTAAAGCTGCTTCCAAAGGCTGGTAAATTTTCTTCAGTTGGGTGTTCTTTTTAGTTATTGGGTTTTTTTTTTCAGTGTTTTCTTTCTGTTATCCTCAATGGTATCATTTTACTTTTAAAGAATTCTGAGGTTGGTGTTTGATCATTTTATCATATTAATTTCAAGAAGAATATTAAAATAGGACAGGACAAAACATAAATGTTCTCTTCTGCCTCAAAAATGAAAGTAATAAAGGTCTAAGGGCACTTTACTAATACTCTGATAACAAAGATTGAAGTCTTATTAATATTGGCTTCATCTGCGGTTATACAGCATTTGACACAATTATCTTGACAAATTACTATTAAATGGAACAGAGTCTTCAGTACAGATGTTTCTATACCAGCCTGTCTATTAACCTGGCTATTTATACACTCTGCTGTGCATCTTTGTGATGGATTTCAAAGGAGCTAAATTGAATATTTTTGCCTAACTACAGTAGGTTCTAAGAAATGTTATCCCATGGCTACTTGTCCTCAGTGTATGACAGATGATACAAATCACCACAGTATGCCCTCCATTAACTTGAAACATTTGCCCTGATGTCCTCTGTAAAGACTTGGTGCATCAGTAAATTAATGTATAAAGATTGTACCTGTTGCAAAGTTTTTTTTTTCACTTAAGAGTCTTTATAGGTCAAAAGAAAATAGATTTAAATGCTCCCTAGTCAACTACAGTACTTAAAGTACTACACAGTCTGAATTACCCACCTGGTGGGTGCCTTTTATACCCTCCTGAGTGCCTTTCTTAAATTGATGTAATACTCACTTTCCTTGAAATTTTTTCATTTTATTGTAGTTGGGAGTAGCAGACTGCAACTGTCAGTAGTGACTTGTGGTTAAAGCTCTACTCAAAAAATGTTCAGAAAATAGTTGTATTTTTATAGGAAATATAATTGGGTTGAATATATTTTTTTCTGCCCAAGTTTACAAGGTATGATTGCTCAATGCAATTATTTGATAAGACACAGAGGAGAATAGGCAAATATATAAAAATAAGTTCAAAGAAGTAAAGAATCAGAAGAAAGTATGAAATATTAATTGAGGTTCTTACACAAATGGAATGAAAAATATTAATCAATTTAGAACAACCCAAATAAATGCTCAAAAATATTTGTAAGAAGATAATTTGTCACAAAAAATCACACAACTGATATAAAAAATCAGGTTTGTTTTCGTACAGGGTCTGTGCACTGAATCATCTAATTACTTGAAGTAACTGCATCATAGTACAGGCAAACATTATTTTCCTCTGTCTTTTTTTTTTGACAAAAGTTTGAAATTCTCTTGATATGCTCGCATTTCTGTTGCCTTTTTGTTTATTTGCTTCAAACAAGGATCATGGCTCCTTTGTGTCAGGTTTTATACAGACATGGAATAAGAACATAGTGCCTCTCCAGAGGTTTTGCAATTTTATCATATAATAAGAACGGGAGAAAAAGCAAATTCTGGAGATAAATAATAACTCTGAGAGTCTTACGGGGAATTTTGGAAGCAAAAGGAGCTGTAAAAAGTTATCTAGGAGAAAACAATAACCAGTTAATCTTATGTGAAAATACTTAAGATAGTGGTTGCAATATAGGAGTTATCTAACAAAGATCCAATTTATTTCTCTTAGTGTTACCCTCCATTCAGTATATGAAACAATAGACTGAGAATTATATTGCCTATCCAAAAAAAAGATCTTAGCAGAGCTTTGGTTTTCTTAAGTATCTTAAAGATGAATCTCTGGAAAAAAACAGAATAAATTGAAGAAACGTTATTACAAGTGATGAAAAAAAGTATAGATTGTTTTTCGTAGTCTCAAATTGAGTCTTGCTGCTGCCAAATGGTAGATGACGACATGTTTTTCCCTCGAAGAATGAGCAAGTTTGATCTCTAATACACTCTAATAACACATATAACCCCATGATGGTATTTAAGAGAAAAAAAACTTAACTTTAATGGGTACTGTTTGTTATAGCTGGGAGAAAATGTCCTTGTCCTCAGGATTTCAATTCTAGGCCCTAGAGAGCACTCTGAGCTCTTTATTGCTCTTTATTTTGTGTTCTGATCATTCTGATATTCTGGAGTTTGGCCAACTTTGTGTGTGTGTGTCTTCATGTGTATATCATTAATAAATACATGCCAAATTTCACCGTTCCCTCTATAAAGCAAAGCAGAGCAAATATACTACTCTAAGTTGGCTTTCTTGAGGAGGAAGATGTTTATATCCTGAATCCTTTCATCAACCCTGTTTTCTTAGGCAGCACTTGTCTCTGAATAGATGGTGGTACTCAAAACGGAGTCAAGGCTTGTTTCCTTCCTGGGACTGACATTAATGCAATGAGAGAATGCACGTGGCTGTCGTATGGCAGCGGGTCCTGTACAGTGTTTCTCTTTGTGGACTTGGCTGTTCACTCATAAGCAGCTCTTCATTGCCTGCTGACACAGGACAGACAAGAAAACTCCTTTCTTTCCTGCCTTTTAAAATGCTATGGAAAAACAAACAGTTCTGACCAATTTCTCCAGCACAGAATGAAAACATCATCCTGCCCAAATCCCGTCGTTTCATCTATTGCAGTCATTTCTCTCCAGCCTAAGGAAGACGAGCCCAAATGAACTGTGCCTTATCCCTGACCCATTCCCCAGGGGGAGAAACTGAGAAGATAAGTCTGCAGGGGCTGGGAAACTTAGCAGGAGTGGGTAGTGTGCAGGCTAAGAAGGGAACTGGGAGTTTGAATAGGTGCCTGTGCCTAAGTGCGGTTGCAATGTGTTTGTTTAAAACACAAAGATAATTTTATAACAGTCCTTAAAGTCCTATGTAAAGGCAGTTCTCTCTACTAAACAGTATAGTACACAGCTAATATACAGCACAGCCATAATTTGGCTCTTCAGTACTGTATCAAAAGTCCCCATAATTGCTACAATATGCATGTTGCACAATTTCAGAATGTTGAATTTTTGTCATTTATTCTTAAACTAATCCCCCTTTAAATGTTCTCTTTCTGCTGATGTGAATTGAAGAATTCTTTCGTTAACACCATTAGCTTTTCATGGTATCTAAATCTCTTCTGCCATGAGCATCAATACTACAGTGCTGCTGTCTCCAAGCAGTTCTGCATCAGTGCTCTTAGATGGAACATGACAGATACAGTAATGTTCTCCACGTAAATTGCTCTCTACATATAGGCAACAAGCAAAATAACATGGAACATTCATTGCCCTGTGACTGCAAAAATTACAACTGCATTCATTGTATGCTGGTTCAAATGCCGAGCCAATCATAATATGCAGCAGTCTTAGGGAATTTTAAAAGCCATGTTCTAAGCAACAATGCACTGTCTTGCTCCCACGGGGTCCTTGGAGAAAGGATTTTAGTTGTAGACAAATTTATTCTTTTTTTTTCAAATGGCGTGGAACCGAAAACTAACTAAATAAATTTGGGTAACAAATTGGTTTTTAAGTTGATTACAACTCCAGTTGTAATTTTGCTACATATGTCAAGGACGATATACTCCTCACTTCCCCCCTATTTTGTTTTTTGTTTTATTTTGTTAATGATTCAAGAACTTCCGTTGTGTTCTGTTACTATCTAATGCAATAATTTAATAATACAAATCGGTATAGAATATTTTATTCTGCAATGAAGGGTGTGTTTCAAGGATACTGTCTTTTTTTTAAAGCTGTGGTATCTAATGTAGTGTTAATAAATAGGACACTCTTGCTGTGTTTGTATGCTGTAGAGCTTTACTTCCTTTATCTGGTTTAGTTTTTGTTACACATCGGAATTTATCATGAAAATGCAACTGAATCTGCCATTATGTTTAAAAAAAACTAAGACAGTTATGAAACGTAGAACATATAATTAACTTTATTGAGCAGAACAAAGCATTTTATAAAATGTAGTCAAACTGAATTAATATACGAATACTTAGCATAATGTGTGTAGTTTAAATTATTGCCTACTAACAAGCAAGCATTTGAGTGGTAAAGTTGTTAGACTTCCAATTTGCAAACAAACTGTACAAGAGAAGGCCTAATTCAATTTTTAGATAATTTGACAGCATTACCTGGTGATATCAAATAATACAGTAGAAAAGAGCTAAGTGATACAGAGATGGATGACAGAAGCAATCTAGGTTTAAGTGTATATGGTAGGATAACACTCATATCCACTTCTTGAACTGATTCAGGAGGACAAGGGTTTTTTTAGAGTGTAGCAGTCAAGTCATGTAGCAAGTCATGTTTTATCAAAGAAGACAGGAGAGAGAGCAACTGTTTTATTTCTGCAGATGGATAGATGGATTAGAGGCCACTTTCTTCATGCTGTTGTTCAGAAAGAGTCTGAAAGATTCAGCCACTGCTTGTACTGAAGGACCCACACAACGGTGGAGCTGCATCTGCCCTGGCTGTGGCCTGCAGTACTGGTGGGTGCCATAGTGACCCACAGAGGCCCTACTGCAGAGAGCTTATGCGGACAATGAACTTAGGCATATGTTGGGCTGCTTCTTATGGATAAAATTTTGCAAGAAAATATGAATGAGCTAGAAATACTATTATGGCATTCACACTGGTTTGATTAAATGAAATGGGCTAAAGCATGGGCTGGAATTAGAGGAGAGCCCCTTTTAGGTTTCATGAAGCAATTTTTTATTTAATTAATACAGATGAACAAGAGAAGACATGGTAGTGGTAGTTACTGCAGTGTGTGTGTGTGTTCGAAAGGACAGACAAAAATATTTTTGTTATGAGAGCCAAAGTTCGAGGGGAGTTGAGAGTTAAATCAGAAGGACAAAGGAGGAGATGCTTAGGTATGCCAGGACTCAGAGGATGGCACATGATTTGCTGAGTCTGGAAAGGAAAGATTGTTTATTTAATGTTGTTTTCTTGTTTGGTTGCAATTTGACCTGAGCTTTTACTTTCTCAAGACAACCTTAGCTGTAATCTAAGTAGGGTGTCAAGTTTAACACTGCACAGTAACTTTTTGTTTTTCTCTTTTCCAATCAAAATGGTACCTACAGCTATATAATCACAGCCCATGTTTATATTACATGATAAGCCTGATTTTAACATGACATGTCAGCGGGCTGTATGTGCCAGACATGAGTAGCAGGTGGAAGAGAGCTGTCTCACCAGGTGCCAGATGCTGCTTCTCGGGAACTTCATAGATGTGACTCAGGTTAACAGAATGGGTCAAACAAAAGACTTCTGTAGTTTCCTTCTGCCTTCAGTTCCTTGGAGGTAAGCAGAGCTACTAGGAAGGGAAGGAAAAGGAAGACCCAGAACTCAGCTGTCTCTGGTGTCCTCCAAGCTGCTTCTGCAAGTTTATTTCCTCCTTAATGTTTTTGGCAATGGCAACTCTCAAGCTGAGACACGTGCCAGCTTTTTTTTTCTGGAGAATGGAAGAGAAGAGAGACATTCATAAGTATATACATTCTTGTCTCCAGTCTCTTTAGAGAAGCAGCAATTAACAGCTGAGAGGTTATTAGAAATTGCTTCCTAAATTACATCTTGGTTATGGCTTATTTTTAGCAGTATAACAAACCTTGCTGAGTGACAGGGCTCACTCTGCTGACTAGGGGCAATGATTCCGTGAGGAAACAAATCATAACCCTGAAACTTTGACCTAGGCCATGTAAATACGGCTTAACCTTAAACCCTGGCTCAGAGAGCAATCGTAGTCAAACCACGGGAACACAGCGCCTATCACAGGATTACCATCTGGGTAATCATTCAGCTCCATTTCTGGGGCTGTAGCTTCCTTGCTACCAGGCACCCAAATGAGCCTCCTGCTACTATACCTGGTATTTTTACCCAAATTGCAGTCACACCAGCGTTGACAACAAAAGTGTGATTTTGACCGAGGTCGTAAAGGATCTTGAAGACTTAGACACTTCACGTAGTGTTAACACTCTGTTAACATACTATGTTTGATTTTAGGCCCTTTTTATGTTCTTATTGTGTATGGTTTTTAGATTGTGTATTCCCATCTCAGTAATATAAATTAGAATTGAATTGAATCTGAATTTCTATAAAGTAAAAATTCAAAATGGAAAAAACTCCTAGTCAACAGTTTTTTCACAAACTTGTATAAAAATTTATCAAGGCCATGTAGGAATGCTCTGTAGCAGTCACTTGACACATCTTCTATTTCCAAGAAACATTAATGATTGAGTAAACAAAATGTTTTTCTTTCCTTTCATCTTTTGAATATGGAAATGGAAAATAAAATGTAGAGGGACTGTATCAAACAGTAGATTCTCTAATCAATCTATTTGTTCATCTTCTTTCTTTTTCTAATTTCATAAGCCCTAATAAAGTTGTACCATGGCATCTTACTCCCCAGTCGTGGTATATCTCCTAAACTATGAAATTAATCAGCCATTCTGAAGCTTTTTTGTCAACTTAGCTATCATATTTGATAAGAAATTTCGGACTACCACACACCCACCACGGTGCACTAAAAATCAATGGAAAGTAACAGTGTTTACTGTAGCATTTTAGTTAAAATGTAGTGTAGTTAACATACTGTCGTTCAGTAAACAAAGTACTTTGTAATGTAGAATACATTAATTTGCTATAAGGTATTTCAAAATAAGGTGACACATTTCAACACTTCTTCCAGTGCCACCATTACAAGGATGAAGAGGCTGTTTTTTGATAGATTGAGCAGCACATAGCAAATCAGAAGTTACTTTTAGTGGTTGCTCCTTTAATGAGATGTATCACACAGCCTGGATGAATTATCTGCAATGTGAAGTGACTTATCATGCCAGAATATACAATATATTGTCATGGGCTTTTTTTTCTTTTTTTGTCCTTTTTTTTTCTTTACTTTCTGATTTTCTGGTACTCTGATGAATTATTTGCAGCCTTTCCTTTTCACTGCTGCTAGAATAATCAAGTTATGTTTCTTGAATACCAGTCTATCATTTTCATTGACTCCCTCCGTTGTCAGATATAGGAAGGCGGAAAAAAAACCCACTGTTTAATTTACAAGACATTCTTCTATTTCCTTTGCTCCTTTGTTTCTTTGCTTCCTCTGCTTCCTTTGTTATAGCTTTTGTACTTAGAAGGGACTTTCAAGTTTCTCCACTTCAGTGTAAGCTAATGAAGTCTCATTATTTATTTATTTTTTAAATGAACTGTAGTTTCACCACTATGGTCCTCTGAGCTTTAGATTCTTTCTCTTTTGTAGCATCAATTGATCATTTCCAGGATTGTATTTTTCTGTATATAAAGAATATGCCTAAGAATGTTATTTATTTATTTGCTTACTTTTAGCATCCAGAAAGTAGCTCTTAAATTCTTGTGTTACCGCATTTAGAAGAAATTCAGGCATAGTTACTTTGAAAAATCTATGACCTATTTCAGCCTCAGTTTCCTAGCCTAATACAGTGGTAAAATTGTTTATTTATAACCAGCCTCATCTGAAGTTTCCTTTTCTACTTGAACAATTAGGACTTTGATGCATATGCAAAACCTTGGCATTTTAAATAAATAACATAAAATATTCACGTTTACAGGCATCAACCTATAACAGGTTTCTTTATAACACAGTATTTTATCACTTTTTTTTTGCTGTTATGCTTCTCAAGGAAATTCATTTATATTTCAGATTACTGAACATCCCTGCTCTCCTGGAATGGTTTCTACATTCAGCTGTAAAGACAAATGGATGTATTATTATTCCTAGGAAAAGTTTAAAATACATCTCTGCAGGGCAGTTGTGAAGTCAAGATGCTTCTACCTTACCCAAGCCTATGAGCATGTGGAGGAAGCCAAGGTTACCTGTTTGGTCTTAAGGGTTTTTTGAGGTTGGATTATGTCCATATAGTGTAGGCATTGTAGATAGTCTTCATTTACTCTGTACAGTGGAAAGTTTCTCATTCTAAGAATGACATTAGTATGTTCTAGTTTGACCATTTCAAGGTTTCACATTTTTATGTTGGTAGTTCCAACAGTATATTTCTTAGTTTTACTTACCTCAAAAATATTTAACTTAAGTCTGATGTTTGTTCTCAGTTTGATGCATATATTGTCACCTCTTCTTCCACAGAGGTCAAGATATCAACCTACTGTTGGCAAAAGAAAAGACAGAGACATAAGCATAGCTGTGGTACTGTAATAACAATCATTCAAACACTTAAAGAAATCCATCTGAAGTTGGATGGATTTCCTAGATTAAACCAAAGTTGTTTAATAAGCTGTAGCAATCTTAGTGAACAGAATAAAGAAAAATAAAATGAAAAAGGAACAACAGGCTCATGATTAGACAAAAGACGCAGTTTGTTCAATTATGTGAACTCTGACACTACTTTGAAATAAATGTTTACAAAAAGAGAATGAAGACAGGAAGTATAGCTACTGTGATGGACTCTGTTCTGATCATATAACCAGTTTTTGATATTAAAGGTTGTCCCAAAAATGCACAGTTCTGATCCCAAACGCTCTGAAGTCAAATTTCTGTGATTGACACTTGTTTAGATTTGCCAGATAATCCTTAGCTGCATAGTCAAAATCACTGGTATGACGTTATGTTATAAGAGATGATAAAATTATTTACAGAGGGATGTTTTATTATATGATAGAATGGGAAGTTAGTGATTTTTTTTAAAAACACTGGAAAAATAATTATCCCCTAAAGGCTGTAATTTCAATATAATCTGTAAATACATTTTTAATGAGCAAATCACACTTAATAATCTTTGATACACGAGCACCTTTTGGTGATAGAAGAGAGAAAAAATTTACAAATTTGAGCCAGCCAAAAATATTTTCATATGTGATTCAAAATAGTCAAATGACTCAAATTCGTAAGGCAGCTGGAATTAAAATATGTAGAATACAGTTTACAATTAAAAAGCAGAAAATCGCTTTCAATATCTATTCAAAATTATAAAATAATTGCTAAATTATGCAAATTTTATGATAGACCAAAAAAACAAGTAGATTTTTTATATAATTGCCACCTTTTGCTGATTCAAGTATGTTAATCACAGGGAATCCTAATAGTTCTATCAGGCTTTACTAATGTATTCAAGTAAAATGAACAAAATAATTAAATGTCTTAATATTGATTTAAAGTGCTTCCAGTACTAATGAAGTTTTGCTCTCTACACAACATGGATTTGGACACCTTCAGCCCTTCAGTTGCTGCTGGAAGCTGAGCAGACATCTTCTAAACATGACGCTGGCAAATTCTTCACTCCAGTGTGGAGAAAATGTCTCCTTGAAGCCGTTCTTGTATCCTATTATATCCTACAGTGAGAAGAGGCTGCTGTGGGTCCTGGTGGTGTTGACAAGTGCTCTGCAGAGACAGAACCAAAGTGTGGCTTCTGCTCGCAACACTTAAAATTGGGGCTGCTGTGGTAATGATGACTATATGAAGAAGTGATAGATTTTATCAGTTGAATCTGCACAGCCAACAGATGAAGGCCTACTTCACTCTTCAGGTAATTATTTTTCAGTGGTATTACAGTTTAAAGAAAAGCCCTCAATTGGTTGAAAACTACATTACAAGCAGTAAACTTTACTTTTTAAAGTAAACTTTAAAACAAGTTTTACAGTCTGTGTTTGCTTTCTGTATTCTTTTCTCCTTTAAAATATATTTTTCAGAGATTAGATCTGAGAGAGAGAGAGAGGGTCACTGTCTAAATCTGAGCTTTGCACTGAGTCAAGATGTTTATGAACAAAAATACTGACATTTAATATTTACTACATTAGTTTTCACGTAACGCGTAGGTTCTAGGCAGAGCTATTATTAGATAAATGTCATCATTCCAGTTTCATAAAGGAACAGGTTACACAATCCTGTGTTTTCAAACCTAGGCTACACAATGTTCTTTTGTATGCGTTAAACAATAAACTGACAGTTCCATGGAAATCCCTTCCAACATTGAGTAGTCAGAAGTGCTACAGAGTTCAGTAGAAGTAGAAGAATGCATAATGCATTGAAGCAGCGTTTTAGGCATTTATATTAGACTTTTAATGGAAAAATTAAAAAGTAATGCTGCTTTGCATAGCAGTTACTGTACATCAACAGTACGTCTTTATTTCTGGCGCATGAAGGGTAGTTTCCATAGCAGCAGCATCTGAGCAACATGGAAATGGATTTTTTTTTCTCTTATATTTTGCAGATTAGAAGGATAAAGTGTAGTGAAAAAAAGAGAGAAGCAGATGATATAGAAATGAGATCTTCAGGACTTGCTATTTCCCCAATTTTGAAACTGTGATGGGATAAACATTCCTTGGCACTTCATTCCTGGTTGTTTAAGACTCAGATATTGCTTAATAGATAGGTATTGTAGTTCTATTTGTTATATATATATCTATGTGTGTGTGTGTGTGTGTATTTTTTTTTTAACTGATAGTAGAAAATCAAAGAACTATCTCAGTTTACCTACTAGTATGATATCATTTTTTAGCTGGCAATTCTTTTGCCAATGGCCAAAAATGAGTAATGATTAGGGTCTACATTGCACGGATACAATATTTTAATTTTTTTAATTTATTTCTTAACTGAAAGCACTTGAGATATAGTACAGACAGGAGATGTTCAAAATAAAAATGTATACTGTTTACTCAAATTGATTTATTAGAGCAAAGAATTGATCAAATGAGTTTTCTGTCAAATTCTGAAACTTAGCGGGGAGGTATGCTTGGTTTTTTATTATATTCACAGAACTTAAAATTACAACTATATATTCCAAAATGTCAGAGCGAAAATGTACTTTTTTTTCTTGGGTGAAAAAACACAATGGGAAACATCCTCAAATAAAGACTCAAGCTGTCGCAGAGTTAGCCGCTTCGTTGGAGGATAGCTTAAATCAGAATCAGAACAAAAAAGATACTGGTCTCAGAATTGTTCCTATCCAAATTATCAGAAAGCTGCTTAATAACAATCATTTTCAAGATGTAATAGTAAGATTTTTATTTGTATTATTATATTCATGTTAATGAGAGTTAAGTGGTCAGGCAGGTGCATAAAACACTTCTGAAATTTCTTCCTGATGAAAGAACTTAGTACTTTATATATCAAACTGGCCCTTTTCAGAATATTTTATCGTGAATTGAAAAAGAAACCATATGGTATTAAGGTCTGGTAGGTTAGAAAAAGTAGACAAGTCACCACTGAGCAACTCATTTAAAGATGGTTTTGACTTTCACGTTTGGACTGTATTTATTCTACAGGTACTTCCTTTCTGAAATGAATTACTGCTGCAGGATAATTTGTTTTTTTGGTTTTTTTTTGTTTTTTTTTTCCTGTTCTTTTACCTGACAAAACAACGTGTAGGAGACCTATCTAATGCAAATTCAGCCTCAAAACCATGTATAAAAAAATATTCATAGCAATTCCCTTTGGAATATGTCATGACTTCTGAAATATCTACCAAATTCTGGTTCTGAATCTCTGTGTTGCTGGATCTTTATATCTATAGAAGTTAATACAAAACAGTAGTAGTGTCTTTGACAATATGTAACGCTCTTTTTTTCTATGTGTAAAGAGACAATGAGGTAGTAAGCAACACAGAAAGACAAGTGCTAAGTTTATTAAAGAAAAAGCTGACTGAACGTGATTTGAAATGCATTACGCTACTTAAGAAGACTTTAATGACTTGAGATAATTCTTTTTGCATGTTGCACAGAAACATAGGTGAGTAACAGTGTATACTGTTCCTATATATTTCTGCTATGTATTTTGAGGGCAAAATATAAATACAGCCATATTTAATTTTAGCAGGATATTTTAATAAATTTTAGATTTATCTGGCATATAACTATTTTTTTTTAATTCTTTTGGACAGATAAGTCCTTAATTTCTGATTCTTTTTGTATATACATACATTTCTGTCTAGAGGGATGGATTTTCATGGATAATATTCCCTTGTTTTTTTGCATCTTCTCATATAAGCTTTCCAAATAGCCAAACATTTTACTTATGTATTTACTTGTTCCTTTAGAAGAGAAAATGTACTGCGGTCTTTCTATTTATATTGTATTTATTCTATGGGCTATTTTATGCTGTAGAATTTTCCTGTTTACAATTTTAAAGAAAAAAAAACTTTGTAGGATGAAAAATGAGCACAATTGTAGACAGCTATATTAATAACAAATGTTTGGAGGTGCCCTAAAATATACCTGTAATACTTGCAAGTTCACTTCTTTCTTGATGGAATTTGGTACGATTAGACAATATTGAAGAGGTTTTCAGCTTTTTCTATTTTTTTTTCCTGATTTAAGTTAGAAGCATGCCTACCATATATGTATAAGTAAACGGTTTCATAATTCTCTAAATTCCCTTATTGTGTCTTTCTCATCTTCTTTCTCTTCCTGTCTTTCCCCTGAGAAAAGTAGGAAGAAAGAGAAATTATGAGTTTGGAAAATATTTTTTTCTTATTCGATGGAGACAGGATTGTTTAATTTATTAGGAGAAGAGAACAGTTGTGGTTAAGGTAAACAAGTAAGTCAGATGAACAGTGAAAGCGAAGAGAGTGTCTAAGAGGTGGCCTAGATGTGGAGCCAGGGGAATAAGCCCAGGGGTGTGGGGCTAACACGGGAGCTGGGCGCATGTGTAAGCAGGGGTGCAGCTCTCCGCGTGGCGCTGCCACTTTCCCTTCCCTCGGCTCACATTGCTAGGACATGCGTGCACAGGAAGGCACGTGCTCACGCTTGCCTCTGCAGTGAAGAGGATGAGAAGGAGTTACAGAATGAGCTGCAAGAGTTTTCCTGTCTCCCCGTTCAGGAGTGGCTAGAGAACGACTGATGCAGTGCTTGTATGGTTATGGACGTACATGTGTTCATGCTGAGAAGTAACATACTCGGTACATTTGTGATCTGGTGAACTTTCTTGACAATTTTGAAGTGTTAATAGACATATTAAATCCTTAGTGCAAAATTAAAGGCGATTTAATGGAAAACATTCTTCTAAAGTATTTTCTAAAGGCAATCCCCCAAAATAACCCATGAGTATGACATTTTTATTTTTAATTCTCCTCCCCGCCTGCCCCGCTCCCAGTGTAACACTTCTTAATTTCCTTTTGGCAGGCCAGTTGTAATCTTTAGCTGGTAACTAATTTGGTCATAAAATATTGACCTAGATTTTTCTGAATAATTAACAAGTTGGGTAAATCAATAGAAGCAGGTGTGGTATATTTTCAGTACCAGTGGAGGAAAGCAGTTAGCTGGTGTTTTAATTCTCATTTCCAGTAATGAAATATACGGCATTCGGGCCAGCTAATGCAGTTAACATTGTCCCCTCTTCCCCCTACCTCCTCCCTAAAAATATAAAAAAAAAAGGAAACACAAAATAGAAATTTAGAAAAGGCAAAGGATTACTGACACTTTCGGCACTTTTCTTACAATCATGTTATTAACCTTCTAGATTGAGCCTTTTGTAGAGCAGCAATAAAAAATTTATACAAATATGTATCATGTTACAAGCTGAGACAGAAAACAATGTTTCCATTCTTCAAGCAATTAATTATTGTGATTAATGTATTCCCCCTTCTGTAAGCACAATTCTGCCAGACAGAGCCAGCCCACTGACATACCATAGAATTATAATGCATATCTAATTAAAGGTGACCTGAAAAGGCAGGGTGTTTAGCCTTCCCTGTCAGGCCCAAGAAACTGTTAATCAGAAAGTGCTTGCTTTCCACACTACCCCTCCCCTCCCTTTTTTTATTTTTGTGCTAATTTCAAATCTTCTCCCTGCATCAGTGAGCAGATGAGATCTTCAGCCAGCTTTCATCTTTCAGAAAAATGAATAGTGCAGAAAGAACATAATCAAATGAGCTGTTGAAGAAGTCAGTGAATATGTCATTGAGTGTGACTGTTTCCAGAATGAATTTAGATTTATCTCTGTTATCTCCCCTCTCCCAACTCACTCTCCACACTCTGTTTGCACTCAGTCCACACGTCAAGCAGGGTGGGTCATAATGAATCATGAGGGACAGTTACTTGTAGCAGAGTGACAGGTCCAATTGTGATACAACTTGGTCTGGAATTAAGTTTGTTAACATTATAAATTGTCTCATTTGACCAGAGGTTTAAACACCTAGAAGCTTTTATGCATGCAATTTCTTAAAGTATTTCATTTCCATTAGGCAGCTGCTGCTTTACAGTTTTCCACAAATGAAATTGTTTCATCACATCAATAGCTGCACAAAACAACTGTGACAAGATGACGACTATTTTTGCCCCCACCTTGGAAACAAGTATTATTCAAATCAATAAACTCTGGCAACCGCATAACACCAGAGAAAATACTGTTTAAATTCCATATTTGAGCACATGTATAAATGCTTCTACTGATGTAAAATTTTCGTACAAACCAAAGAATTTTCATACTGACCTGTTCGGTCTTTGTAAGAATGGCCAAGTGAGGTATCAGCATCTTAAGCAGAAAACTAAAAAAAAAAAAAAAAAAAAATTTTTTTTATTTTAATGGCCGCTAGTTTTCAGGTGTTGTATATTTTATGAAAATTTGCTATCA
>JAUBNY010000383.1:3454655-3465723 GCA_032275445.1 Crypturellus soui | reverse complement strand
AGGTGGAACCATCTGTTCCTACAGAGCAGCTGTTCATGCAGTCAATATCAGTCTATTTCCTGTAAAACTTTTGAAAACAAAAAAAAAAAAAAAAAAAAAAGATTTTTTATTTTAATGGCAGCTAGTTATCATGTCTTCTATATTTGATGCAAAGTTGCTATCATAATGGAGATTATTTTCTCTCTATGATGGCAATGGTATGATTGCATTGCAATACTTTACTAGGGAGAAGAAAGGCTAGTGTTTCTATATTATTTTCATATATTGTCAATATTAACATGTAATAGACTGTGATATCAAAAAACATGCAATGTCAACACACCTCTTAAAACATGTGTTACATGCTGTAAATACTTTGGATATTTGACTTATACCTATGAGTTCATATTGGTGATCATTATTGATCAGGCTAGTCCTACACAACAAACCTTAGAGGTTCTTCAGTTAAATAAAATTAATGACAAGTATCTTTTGAGTTTAAAAATATATTTTACGGTTAATTAATATACCAAAGTCACAAGACACAGGATGGTGCAGCTAGTTGCTTTTTCGGTGTATCATGTTGAGAAGTGAGGGAGGTTTCTGTGAAATTGCTTGCTTGGATTTCTCCATAGGTGTGCTGTTTTGCCAGGACAGATTGGCATATGATATATGTACATACATATATGATTGGCATGTTGACATATGCACATACATGCGCATCTGTACATACATGCATGTGCCATAATCGATTTTTCCAGATGAACCAATAGTCCAGATATCACTTGTCAACATGGAAAAGGCTGATCACCCACGATACAGCCATCCAGCTCCTATATACGTATCATGCTGGAGAAGGTGTTTGGAGAGTAGTGTCTCGCAGCAGTAAGCAGAAATATTTTAGTGTGAAATACCCGCACTTGCTAATTTTATTTTTAAATACATTGTGCTTCCTATGTTATTCATCATTAACATTTGTGTATTCTTCTGAAGCATTTGCAGCTAAATAAGAAACTCCTGACATAGGTGAACTTCCATATAGGTTATATTCAAGCATTAGAAATTTCAATCTTGTTTATTCCTAAAATCAGAAAAGCTCTTCTCTGAGTTATATCAAAACCAAGACAGTGCATATTTTCTTTCTCCTTCAAAATGACCAGAAGGTAGCTGGAACAGAGAAGTTCTCTAAAGGGAAAGTGTTTTGCTGTCTTTGTCACAGCATTATATACCACTTTCTTCTCCCATATAAGCACAGGCTATATCTATGTATGCATACATACAAAAATATAAAGGTATACATATTGGTGACCTCCTTGCTTCTAAACTTTCCCCAGCAAAATACCTCTAATCCGTGAGCAAAAACTATTCCCTACATGGATCTTATGACGTTTTTCTTGCTCTTTGTTTCTGTAAGCTATAAGGTTACTACTACTATTTGCCTGTAGGTTTTGAGAATCTCTGTCTTCACTTCTGCCTCTTAATAATCTTTCTCCCCCGCAATCAATTTGAATAGGCTTTTGGGGGGTAAGTTGAGCAAGCACAAAGCAGCATGTATCCGCATATATCCCTTCCGTCTTCAGTGAGTTTCTGTGCAAGATTTCTATTAGTTTCAGTGGGAGTTTTGCTTGATTAAGGACTAGGGACTTCAGGCCCATCCCCCCAGCCTTAGAAAACATCAAGTAAAATGTTTATTGCAGTTATGCCAGAAATAAAGCCTGCAGGTAATAAACTATCACAAGCACAGATAAATCACAGAACTAGAGTAAAGAATTTGAATAGATCAGGAGACACTTAAATAAGAATTAGATGTCTGTGTGAGCCCTGGAGTCACCAGCAATATTTTCCTTTCGTCAGATAGTGCTACAATTGATTGTTTTGAGGGTCTTCTAACTTTATGGTCCAAATGAGAAATTTTACGCAAACAATTTTGCCTAAATTTAAGAGACACAGGACATGAAAATTTGACAATGAAAAATGGTAACATTTTTGTTGCTTGTAAAATATCTTACTTGCGTAATTATTGATACGACATAAAATAGATAATAAAGACATTTTCAAGGTAAGTTATATCCTTGCTAAAACATAAAATCAAGTTTTGTTAAATATTCCATGATTTTATTGCAGAACACAGTTAGTTACAGATATTATAGTTGAGTGCCAGAAGAAAATCAAATTACTTGTCATCTTCCTTGTTGTGTGATAGAAAAATGCGTACCTTCAAAATACTGAAGCAAAATAAATGAACTGCTTAAAATTTGCTCTGTGTTTACATCTCTGCTGGGGAGGGAAAGAAATGATCAAGAAAATATTTTGTTCACTGCTTCAATGTGCACATAGTCCAGAAACAAAATATTTTGATTTGGACTCTTACACCCATATTATCCTTTGGTATCAGCTTACTCCCCAGATGATGGTCCTATTCCGGCCAGTGGGCGATTTCATGGAGCAGTCTACAGCTTGTAATGTAGAACGCTGATTATAATGTATAATGCTGGAGTCCTGTCCTCCCTGTAAGGTGTCCTACTTTCATCCAGCGTCGGATACATTAGATCAGCATCAAGGTAATGGCATTAAGTACCTTAGGCAAAGACTAAGACTTCCCAGTAAGTCTTATATATGTGCTTGAAACTTCCGAATCCTCCATTTGAACACCGTATGCCAGTCTGTACTTCAGGTCATACTTACAACATGTAGGACCATGACTAATCATAGCTTGAAGGAGCATTCAGAACCAGGGCCTCTGTCACTAGCAACAAAAAGTCGAAAAAGAAGAGTGTCTCTGTGCATGTAACTCTGCAATAATTCTATTTAATTTAGAGAAGTCACTCCAGATTTACACCAGTGCTACTGAAAATCAAAATCTGGCCCATTGTCTTAGCAAAATACACCACGTCAATATCAGTTCATTATAGAGAGGGAGAGAGAAAGGGAATGAGAGGGAAAACAAGGATTTCGTTAGCAATGCATTCTGTAGTATAAAAGATAAAAAGGAATATCCAATTAACACACCACTATAATTGCTTGCAGACATTCTTTTTTATTTAAAGATGAAATAGCTAAGAGTTCTCATCAAAACTAGGGTCACAGCCTACATATTAAATGAAAGAAATTGATTGGGCTTTATTACACCCTGACTACTGCAAATGTGCCTCAATCACTGATTGCTATAAATTTATTCTTATAAACTACTAATTGCCCAAGTCATAATGGTAACAATGGTATAATGAAATTATCTTGATCAAGCTGATGCACAAATTTTGCTTGACAACATGAGCAGTGTGAGAAAAAAGGAAAGAAGACATGCATACAAATACATAATGTTTCATTAAAATTAAAACCAATGTTAAAACAACTGTTCTCTGAAGTATACAAAGTTCTGTATTAGAAGGGCTTCCTTTAGAAAAATCATTTAAGAAGACAGGCATTTACATTTATAATAAAATGATCTTGCATTTTTTATTTGTCTTGAAAATTAATGACTTACTTAATCACATTTGATCAAAGGAGATAAGTTGATGTAGTCATGTGTTTCTGATTGCATTAAGCCTGATCCAGAGTGGCATGATGGATATTTAATAGTCTGGCTGTCCCTCTATATCTTGTCACCATTTCTTGATATGCATGGATACTGCGGAGCACACCCCAGCGCAAAACCGCACTTCAGATAGCGCAGGGCACGACGGACTACATTTCGGAAAGAAGAAGGAAATTCTGCTGGAGCTTGCATGGTGCAGCTTTTATAACTAGGTTATCAGCTCTCAAAATATGATTTTCATTTTTTTGGAGACAAAATGGAGCTTACTTTCCATACAGTTGGGATCCTTTTCTCCTTTTAGGAGCACATATTGCTTCTCCACTCCTGCCGATTCCCGGGAGGGCACCCTTGGAAAGCATCAAGTTCAGAAATGACTTCTTGGAGTTCAGATGCGACCCTAACACTTTCAGAATTCATCTCACCAATTTTTTTTATTTAAATCCGTGCCTAATTTCTCACCTTCATATTACTGTCTCTACTAGAGACAACAGTATGAAAAGTTTATTTATTATTATTATTTTTATGCTCATGCTCTTGTATAATGGTACGGTCGTTTCATTCTTGTGACAAATTTCTCCTAAGCCTGGTAGGGCTCACATGGGGGGGTGGTGGTGGAAAAAATTAAAAAAGAAAAGAAAAAAGATAAAGCTGTTTGGGCAGACACCCACTGTGGAGGGCAGCAGTCCTGGCTGACCTATAGTCAATAGGTGAGGCTCTCTGGTATTTCCAGAGGTATAAATATTTATGACAGGCACCAGGTCAAGGATTATGTAAAAATCACGTATAGTTTGTGATATTGTGTCTTCTCTCTTTCTCTTTTTTTTTTTTTTTAATATTTTTTAACAAGCGATCTGCCAGTGCCCTGCCAGGACTCTTCTAGAATCCTCCCGGCGGGTGGGGGCGGGGGCGCGTGCGCGTGCCGTCGCCTAACGGTCGTCCGCGTGCCCTAACGGTCGGGGGAGAAAGTTGTCTCCTCGCTGTGCTCCGCGCTGCTCTGATCGCCGGGCAGGAGGTCGCGGGGTCGGTTGGTAGGTGCAAACACGTATCCGGCTGTGTTGATTTGCTGGAAATTCCTTGTACAGGTTATGAAAATGGGGGGCTTGATTAAAGATTAAGGTGTTGGGGGAGGAAATGTATTTAACTTTTCTTTGGGCTTTCTTCATATCGAAGTTTGTGGTTTCTCTACCTTTCAAGCCTTTCAATAAGGATTTTTTAAAAGCATAAAAAATTGCATTTTTTTTTCCCCTTTAGCCATTTTTTAACATACATTGGAGAGCTTGTATAAAGCTATAAATCACTTTTGGGGCTAAGATGGAAATTAATAGGTTATTAAATATGGCTTTTGTGCTAGTATCTCGTTACTGGGAGTTTCTTGAATACAAAAAGCTACTTCCCCTCCCCCTCACCCCCAGTAGTAGGTGTGTAGATGTTCCCTTTGTTTCACCTAACTTTCCCCAGCTGGCAGTACTTTTCATGTGGGACAGGTGCATTCAATGATTACACCAAAGTTTTGGAACCAGGTTTTTGGGATTGATTTTATATGACTGGTTTATTTTTTTTTTTTTTTTTTTTTTTTTTGCAAGTGAGGTTCTTACTTTTTGGGTATGAACAAGTTCTGTGTGTTCTTGCACGCAAAATTGTTTTAATTATTGATACAGTAGATATATGGTTTAATCTGTGGTGCTAAATATGTGTATTATGGTATCTAGCAAAGTGTTCCTGAACTTTACTCCTGTGTTTAGTGAAGTACACGGACTGGCTTGTGCTTTTAGTTTAATTGGTTATAGTTACTTGATTATTAATTAAAAAAAAAAAAAAAAAGAAAAAGTGTAGTGTTAAATGAGAAGGAAGCTTAATTAAGGTCTATGACTACATAGCAGCAGGTTGCAGGTAGCTGTGCAACTTTTGTATCTGGCTCATCCATTCTATGTTTCTATGTATCCAAACAGCTATTGACAGGTATTCTAAGTACTGTGATTGTTGGTAGTTACTGTATGTGATTTGCTTTCCTTCCTCTCATTATTTGTTTACTTTGCTTTGGTGTTTATTTCTGTTATGTTGTATGTCTCTATGGGACTTTCTGAAACAAAATAACTTTATACTTGGAAGATGACTGTTTCTCTCTAGTTGCCTTTCCCAGCTCATGATCCAGTTTTACTGGCCGCTTTCTGGTCAGGGCTTGTCTGTGTTAACCGTTCCTGTATTTAGCTAGCACTTCCAAGGGTATGTGTATCTACAAGTGGTTTATAAATTCAGACTTAGATACATGTATGAGAGGGGTGCTGGCCTGTGCAGGGCATATCTGGCTTGTGTAAGTGTACAGACTTTAGGACAAAAGAGAGAGAGAGCAGAAAAAAATAAAAGTGAGCACTTACAAGAATGGTAGGGTTATTTCTGAAATGCTAAGCGAGAATTTTGATATAGTATCTATAGCATCTTCAATATTATAATCAGTATGTGGAATCTGGAAATGCTTTACAATATTATGAATGTTTCTGTAATTTGTAGAAGAGGAGTACAAAAGTTTGATTTTTGTTTTCAAAATGGCCTGTTCATATAACGCTGTAACACTCTTTTTCTGTCCTACTCATCCATTCATTTACCCATCCATCTCTCTCTCTATCACAAAATGACAATCCTAAGTTACTTTAAACTCTCCAAAGGTATATTCTTAAATTTTAATGTTGGAAAAGCTTCGTGATGACTTGTACTTTGGCTTAATGTGATATAGATTCTGACAGCTGCCGCTGTAAGAAAAGCAAAGGATGACTGCATTACTGTCAGTTTCTGTCCGATTCTGGTTGCCAAACTCTTGTAGGGACGATGACAGTGAACCAAACAAGAGTGACAAAAGAAACCAAAGCTGTGATTTTTAAATAAGAAAGGGTGGATGCTTGCATTGCATTTGTTTGTATGTTCATTCTGTACTTCTTGTAAACTTTCTGACTTTGTGCTTGATCTTATTTTTATAATTAGTTTCTTCTCAGAATCTCCACCTGTTCTTGGTAATCTTAAAAAGAAATAATAATGCTGAGCAGAAAAATAGCAGGAACTGTGGAATGTACTTGAAGGAGAAATTAGCACTTGAACATGAACTCAAGTATGTTGAAAACTGAGTAACACCTTAGAGTTTTTAGGGGTAGGGAATTTTTTTTTATATGAACTCACTTTCAAGTCAAATAAAAATTAGAGACATATATTGAAGTAATAACTATATCTGTGAAATAATGCTTGTTCTTTCATGCAAATTCTTATATTGTAATTTATCCTGGGCATGCCTTATTGGTAAGTTTCTGAACAATGGAAGCAATACACATGTTGAGTGTCAGTAGAAAAATTGCTGCCATAACTTATCTTCTAAACTTATGTGAAAGTACTGCTAGGCTAAACCCACTGTGTGTTTCAATTTTGTGTCCTTGTTCTTTGGTGCTTCACCATTCACCAACAGATGCGCCATTTTTTACATATCCTACCTTAGTAGCAGTCAAAATGTGTGTGTCCGGAGAGAATATTGTGAGAGACTGCAAATTAGTTTTACTTATGTTTTAAGTTCCATTAGTAAAGGTCTGTTTAAATATTGTATCAACTGTCCTATTTCAGACTTTTGGAAAAGAGATTTTTCAAGTTTTGTACAAGTTGTTTTTTCAAGTGTCTTATGCTGGGAGACAGCAAAAGGTTTTCTTAGATCAAGTCTAAATTTTCTTAGTTGTAACCTAGAGAAAAGTCCCACTCTAAGTGCTGTAGAATCAGATGAACCACTGGTCTGATCCTATGTGGTGATGCCTGTCTTCCAAGTTCTAGTGAAGCAATCAAATATCATTACAAACAGGGATGTATTGACAGTATATCTTGTTATTTATTCCAGTAAAAAAAAAAATACTTCTTTCCCCAGTATGTACTTTTTTGGGCAGTATGATTTCAGAAAACTAGTTCATATTCTTGCACTGAAACCTTGCACGTACATACATACATACATACTGCATTGCTTTTCTCCCTGCCATTCCTTCTGTTTCAGGACCCACTTTGAGTTACCAAAGACCAGAATTTGGGATCAAAGCCTGACCTAATGTATAGGGGAAAGCATAGTCTTCTACTCTTTCTAACTTTCTAACTAAGTATTGATAAATACTTAAGATTATTCTGTAGCCACAAAACCTCTGTGGGACAAATGGTTAGTTTTTATTATTCTCCCCTTAAAATACCACCGGTCTTACATTACATTACAGCCCTATCTACATTAAAAAAAAAATTCAGTTGTGATTAATTTTAAATATTTTGGAGAATAAACTGATTTGTGGAGTGGTGGAATTTCCTGAAGTAGTCTCATCCTGCAAATCTTCATTATAACATGCTGTGCCCAAGACTTTTAGAAAGTGATTGCACAGTCTTTTAGTTGTGGTATTTAATTTGGTTGATCTTAGTGTAAATACCATACAATGGGAAGAATGAATATATAAGCTATGAGGGTGTATGAAAATAGAAATGAAACTACTGTTTCACTGTAAAAAGTACTCAGTACTGGAATTAATGTAGAAATGAGAATGGGAACCTTATAAGTTGATTGATCTGAATTCTTCATGTTTGGTGTTGTTTTTTCATGAGCTTCTGGGAAATCCGTGTGTTTGGGGTAAAAATCCTTCTCTTAGTACTTACCTGTTTGCCTTCAAGGTCTGGGGTTTAACATCTAGGTCTCTTTCTTCATGATACTTCATATACACTGTGTGATACAAGTTGGGATACAGTACAGCAATGTCTTACTTTGTCCTTCCCAAATAGATTGTTGTAGTCATGGCATAGCTGGACAGAAGAGCTGTGTTTAAAGTATGTGCACCCTGGAGTTCTTATGTAGCTTTGAGGTCCTGTGAGTTACGTGTTTGTAAGTTAGAGCTATGATGATGCTTCATGAATTGACTTTTCAGATGCTTCAGATTCTCACATACAGGATACTGTATGAGTGCAAAGTGTGCTGTATGTATTATTTCAAAATAAGGTCATGAATTATGATTTGTATTGTAAGGAAACATTTGAATGGTAGCATACTTCAACAAGCCAACTGAATGGTAAAGTGGCAACCAGAAGTAAAAGAATGTGATCTGTAGTGTTCTAGACCTGCACTGTCATTTCTAAACCTTCTTCAAGTTTAAAGTAGATGCGGTCCTAAACAAGAGCACGATCGAAGGTCACATAGTAATTAGCTCTTAGACACAATTCATTGGTATTAGAAGGATGTTCTTTAGTTATTTTGTGATGCAGAACAAATGCTTCATTAATCAGAAACATACCAACCTGAGATTAAACACTAATAAAATCAAGAACAGTGACTTGACATTGGTGGAGACAAAACTTTTTACACGTAATTTACATGATTTTCAATCTGTAGGGGTATTTTCTGAATGCATTTTAAAATACTTTTCCAAATAACCTAAGACTTAGGTCCAATCTCTTTTTATTCTTTCATAACACATCTTCAAACACAGGAGAAGAGAGTGTTTTTCTATAAGGCATCTGAAGTTTACATTTATTACACAAATTGTTGTCATCATAGTCTCTTGGATACAAAGGAGAAAAAAATAAAAAAAAGACCTCAATGAACTATATAAATATTTGTTATACGTTTTTACTCTAGTAAAAGTTCACCATTCACACTAACTCTGAATACAGTAAAAGTGTTTTGTCATCTTCCTGTCTGGAAGGAAATAGGAAGAGTCTGAAACCTTCCTTCCCCTCAGTGAGGTAAAATTTTGAGAAACACTTCATAAAGTCCTTGCTCTGGCTGTATTACTCTTAGTCTGGCTCTATACAGACATAGCTGAGATTAGAATGTGATAATTTTTTTAGTCCATCCATATTTTTCTGAGCCAGATAATCTGTTTCATGGTATTTTGTAGTTTCATTGTGTCTAATAATTTCAAGGTGTGTCACAGCTCTAAGGGGGGGGGGGGGGAAAGAACAGTGTAGCAAGTAATGTATTTCTCATTGGAGAATTCATTTTAACACCTATAGACCTGAATTCACTTTTTATGGCTGTTTCTGATATTAAGAAGCTATTGAAACTAACCTCCTTTGAAAGTAGAAGTTTTGTAGGTATTTACACTAGTGTTGGGAGGAGAAAGGAGACCAGATATTGTTTAGAGCACTACAAATTACGTTATGGTCTGGTCATTGCCCCTGTGCTCTTTTGATGACTCTTTGAATATGTTACCTTTGAAATACATCACCACAGCACAAATCATTGTTAGTAGCTATGCCTTGATATTACCAACCGACTAAATTTGTTTTCTTTACAGTATTCTCTTATGTTTTTGAAGAACAGATTGTTATTGCTATCACTGTCATCCTGTTTTCCTTTTTTGTTTTCCTGACCAGAAGAGTGATAGAAACAGCTTAGGTTTAATGCGTGCTTAAGATATCTGTGTAAAATACACGTAAAGTTTCCATCTGTTTCAGGCATAAGATGTTTCTTTTGATACTTGTAACCTGTTTTTAAAAGATTAAAAACCCTCAAATATTGCATGAAGCTACTAGCAGGATCCAATATTTACTTTAAACCAAAATAGTTGACCTGAAAGCAAAGATACTACCGAGACGGTGCAAGTACTATTTCCCTGCAACCCATCTTTGTAATGTTAGGGGCCAGCTCTTGAATAATAATGAATGATTGACAGTAGAGTCAATCTGAAATAGTGCTAAACCTCAAAAAAGTTGCTGAAACTCCACAGCTAGCTACCTTTCCTTTCAAAATAAAAATAATCCTCATTCTCTTTAGTTTTCAAAAACTGCAAGCTATGTGACATTCTTCATGTGAGCCTAGAAATCAGTTTACTTTGAGTGCCTTGAGACTATGCATTGCAGAAGCTGACTTGGACAGAGATTATTTACTTTAAAATTACAGGAGCCATCTTTCTAATCCACCTGGCCACTGTTTTTACACCTCATGTGGGTTGAGACCACTCAGCATGTTTCCTGTAAGAAAATGATATCTCAGTTTTTGCCGTGATGCAGTTAAGAGACTGAATATACAGTCTTTTGTAATCCCTGAGAAAACATTGTGAGGCCTAAAACTAGGGTGTTTGGTTCAGTTTAATCAATACAAATTAATATAAGTGGTGCTATCTGAAGAGAGGTGTGATCTTTTCTGGGTTTTCTTTGGCTCTGTTACCTCTGAAAAAGTTACTGTACTTTACAGAAAAAGGAAAGCTTGTATTCGCCTGTGCAGATTTGTATTGGAGGAGCCTTTTTTGGGGACTTTGTGGATAGATTGTGTGAAAACTTCTTTATACAGTAGAAAGAATGGCTAATTCTTAGGTAAAAAGATTTTAGACTTGCCGTTTCCTAAGTAACAATAAGTGAACTCCGTGATACTATAAGGTGAGTTGGAAAAACTGAGAAGGAATATGGGGTCATGAAGGTTTTGCAGATAACTTCCTTAGAAGCCACGGTGAAGAAGAAAAAGAGCATGGTATTATTAAAGCGTTATAAAAAGTGGATTAAGAATAATAGATTATAAAGGAGATTTTATTTGTATCATATATTAATAGGTTACATTCTGGAAAG